>ML977608.1:276466-289728 GCA_010015725.1 Amniculicola lignicola CBS 123094 | reverse complement strand
GGCAGTGAGCTGTTTGATATAGAGTAGGAGCCCCTGCTCTTGTTGTGGGTGGAGAGCCTGCTGATTTTGGAAGCGGATATTGAGCGAGGTTGATACACCTTTGTGCCTCCGGGCGAGCGTTGTAGGCTCAATATCATACTCTCTTGCAATTTGCGCGTACACAAGCTTTTCTCCAGGTTCTAGCGATTCGATAGCTGCAAGCGCAGCCTCAATTGAGTTCATATTGATAGAGTTATACGTTGTTGAGGTTTTGGTGTTGCATGCGCAGATCGGGCGCTTCGCCGTGGCGGGCGTTTCGGGGTGATCCTCGGTATGCGGCAGCCGACAGTCTTTGTATCGGACATTGGGCTTGTGTTGCAGTGTCACCCACCCAAATGCTCACCGGTCTCGCTTGCCAGCTGATAGATGCATTGATTACAACGCTATATAGGGTTAACGTAGGGCATAACCTCAGCCTCCTTCACACGACCTTCGGCTTTGAAGGACCAGCGTCACTTTCTGTCAGCTGCCCTTCGCTCCTGTGCACAAAACTAACCCTTGGCTCTGAAGGACCAACTTCGCCTTCCTCTGTCTCACCGATCCACGCTACCTTAGCCTTTGGCTTTACAGTATCTCTCATCGCATACCTTTCGCGGTCGACCACATTTCTTGCCTGTACTAGGTTCCCTGGCCTCCTTGGCAGCCTTCTTTGCCTTTTCCTCGGCCTCCCCAAGGTTCTCCCATGTTATTCCCTTTGCTTCTATTGTATTGTTGATTTTGTTGCCCAGCAGGCCTTGCTTTCGTTATTTGTTTTCGTCAGGAATCTATTCTGATCGTGAAGAAAGGCATAGGTAACTTCTCATAGAGCCTCTCTTTGCACTGGCTGCTTGCTTCGCTACCAGGATGTTCAATTATCTTGAGAGCAAGGTCAAATTCTGTCCTGATTTTGGCGTTAGAGGCGTTGGCAATGCGTCGTATCATGTTTCCCCCCATTGTCTGGTTGTTTTTCAAAGTAGTCGGCTTGACTGGGAATGGCTTTGGTATGTTGGCGAGAACTCTGTTATGGTTTAATGAGAATAACCTGTTTCCCCTCTACCCTCCCAGATATTTCTCTCAGTAAGAGTTTGGTTTTCGCTTTTCTAGACAAGTTTGAACCCTCGCACAAGCTATCCTAATTTGCTTAGTACATGCTAGAATTTGATTACAATGATTGAAGTAGTGCGAAAACGGTACCATCTTCCCGAACATTCTCAGAATCTTGTCTCTCCCCAGTCAAGTTCTTATTCAAAAGGCCTTTGTTCAGAATGAAGATCCACTGTTATTCTATTCTGAAATACATGAATGTTGGTAAAGGATGTGCAACCTTGCTCAACTCCACTCTACGGAAAGGGTAAGATATTTTGCTTAGAAGTGGTGATGAGCAGGATCGACGCGGGGAACCCACCAGCCAGACCACCACCCTGAGAGGTTGATAGGACTGCGAAAAACAAGGCACAGCCTTGTACAAGCGGTATCTTTGAGAGTGGCTGACGCAAATTCGGCGTTTTCAAGTCCTTGCCGTGTTCGGCGTTTATGTGGTAGCTGACAGTGAATCACCACATGATGCAGTCGAATTCGCGGGCAGTAACGTAATTGTACCACTCTTATGATGAAGATGATGCCCCAAATACCAATAATAACGCTTTCTCACTGTGACAACCCCCCTCTTGGTGGCCGTAACGGAGTAAAATCAGCTTGCCACTCGCAGGTATAAAGGCGCAAGACTCCAGGTGCAGATATCGTCTGCAACGGCCATCTTCTGATTGTTAAATACACCTCTCGATATCACGTTAACATCAAAGAACAGAAACTTCCACAATGAGGTATCAATCCCTCCTCGTTTCTTTCGCAATTCTTCTGACATGTCTTCCCGTATCCAGCGGCATGACCGTTAAATTGTCCGAGCCTCTCATCAACAGCTGTGACAACCAAGCCGGCGACTCTCCACGAGTCCTCGAAACCAATGATGGCACTCCCTTAGCCGCATACACCTCTCTCGGAAACGGCATCGTCGCTTGAGCCAGCCAGGACCGAGGTACGAATTGGTCATCGCCTACCACTGTCTTAGCTCATGAAGGATAGCAGCCGAAAACAACCCGTGAGACCTTATGCCCCTATCGACGGCATGTACATAATGACGACGGGACATTCGCTCAGCTAAATTTGGATGTCAGTGTCAGCCAAGACGGTGGCAAGACCTGGTCAGTGTTGAGTCCGATTGTGAGCCAGACAGCCACCGCGACAATCAAAGGTGAATGGCAACCATCTACCCTCCGAAATAAAATGGAAGACAAGCTGGAGGTGTATGAAGCACATGAGCTGTGGTATCCGCCAGGAACGAAGGAGACGGATCAAGATACGGCGAAGAAGGTATCGCTGGATGGGGGCAAAACTTGGGGCCCGATTCTCATGATGACTGGTGCAAAACTCATCTAGGGCGACGGCATGCCTAATATTACGGCACTCGATGATACTGGAAAAAGTCTGATGTTGGTCTATGAGGCCAATGAAGGTACGGCTGACCTGAAAATATAGGTGCAGACGTCTGAAGATGGAGGCGAGAACTGGGGAAATCAGAGGAAAGCTTTCCATCCTGAGGGCAGATATGCCGGAGGACCTGAAATTGTGAATGCTAATGGCACTCTGGTGGTTAGCTTCATGGCAAATCAGGATAGTCCTGAAGAAAAGAACATGAAGGCCATTACTGGTACGGATAAGGGAAAAGATTGAAGCGAGCCGACACTTGTAGGGACCTGGGGCGGAATAAAGAAGGCTGGAGATGATATGATTGTTGTGGCACGTCATGATGGGCATGCGTACGGGCAGAGGATTACTCTTGTTAATCAGATCTTTTACGAGCTGGGACCGCGTCTTCTTTCAATTGCACTAATGTTCCTTCTTATCTACTTGAATTCTCAGTAGCTTCAATTCTACCACCTCAGCCCACCCAAATTCTTTATCTAACCAAGGCCGTGCACCTGTCTCGGAATGCCGTCACGAGGCTTGAGACGTGGTTTGAGAGGTCTCTCCATGTTGGTTTTGAGATGCTTGCACATAGGTATTTAGAAGAGCAAGCACCCATCTTCATAATCATTTTGATAAGTTCGATATAATTTTATGGTGTTGTTAGCCACCAAGCTATAGCCTTGCGGCCAATAAAGGAGTTAATGTGATGTAACTCAACATGATGTCGACTCCATATATTTTCCGTGAGTAGACTTTTCAGTAATACGTACGGCCATGAAAGATTCTCATATTACTATAGGGATCATACCAATGCTCAACAAATACTTACCCTCAAGATCTATCACTAATTCGGAATATTTATGATGGCTTTGTTGAAATATCTTTGTTGAAATTATTGGTCCTTTGATCCCACGGCTCAAAGGGCACTGTTAGGTTATGTACCTAGGTATATAAGCCACCCTATTTCCAGCTGTATGAGCTTTCTCTGATCCTCCATAGAAATCATACACTCAAAAAGAGGACATTGAAACCCGAACATGTCAAACGAGAATATCCCCGGTAGAAGAGGTCCCTTTGGACGGCGAGGCTGACGAGCCCATCGTTCCTCTTAAAATTATCGACATGATCACGTTTGCTTCAGATACTGGTAACAGGCCAATCTTTACGCAAAATGTGATCACAAATGCTTACCAACAACTGCAGAATGCCGAACAAGGACACACTTCCTTCAATCTAATCGACTGTTTTGGTAATACTCGGAGGGTTTTCCCAATTCGGAGACAAATACTCGGCCCATCCTAATGTGGAATAACTACCATATGATGGCAGACCCCGAGCCTTGGGACATATACCCAGGTCACAACGTCACCTCCTACTCCAAACTACCTATCTATATACTTTCCATCCTAAGGAGAACCCTAGAGGATTATGACAAAGCTGGGTGTCAAGCTAAGATTACCAGCGTAGCCAAAGAGTGGGAAACCAGCGAGGAGCGTAGACTCTTGGTTGAAAGGCTGGAGATGATGAAAGATACAGCACTGGTTGACAACATTATCTGCATCGGCAACGGATCCCTCAAATACTATGAAACGGACTCTGATGCCTGCAGTCAGCATAAAGTTGCTTGTACCATTGCAGAAGAGTTGGAGAAGCTATATCAGAGGGCTGGTAGGAATTTGGAAGGCCAGATCAAGATCTGTGCCCAGGATCCATTCTACACCCCAAACGACAAGGAAATTCTCCAGCAATCCTCTCAAGGACGCTTTGTGTTTGTCGATGACCCACATGGATTTCTTGCCATTAACGAGAAGTCGCTCGTGATGTCATGTTTCCCCTCTGTTACTGTCAAACAGATAGTTGGGGATTTGGCTGCTGAGAGCTCATCCACACGGCCAGCCGCTATATTCTGGGACTTCCCTTACATATCGCGATTGGAAGGTGATGTTGATCAAGTCGCTTATCTCCCTCCTGTCAAAGAATATATCGAGAATCCTGAGTCTGCAAGGTCGGTCGCGATGGTGCAAGACTGGGAGAAGGTCGTCGATGGGTCCGTGATGGAATATCTGCTCGCCCCAGATGCGGAATTCCCTCAGTGGACTTTAGGCACCAGATGGCTCGGTAAGAAGCAGTTATGGGCTCGAAAGCGCTAAGCCGTGAGGGCATAGGAAGACGTCAGCTTTTATTACCAAGTATTATTCAATCGCCCAAGCACATACACCTCTAGATTGAAGATTGTAACTGATTTCGTTCAATAGAAATATGTGCACAATCTCATGGACATGTAGAAGGAGAATGACAAACCACGTGATATCGCAGGGACTGACGTACACATGGTTTTTCAATCCCATACACTATTGCTTCGTACTACAACTGTCGTGAGAATTAATGGAAGCACATCGATCTCAAACTTCAGCTGAACCCGTAATCTCTCTCAGCTATCAACCATTACCCCTTGTCTTCTGCTCCTCCCCTGCCATATGCATAAGCCATTCTGAGTCAAGTTGACGCCCCACGCTGCGCCCACCCCCTCAGCCCTACATCCCTACAACTCCTTCCAAGACAACAAACCATGCATAGAACACCTAGAATGTAAGTATGTAGTATGCAATGCAAATGCCGAGTCAGTTACGTGGACATATGAGTGTCTCAGTCCTGCCGCATAGGCGAAATACCAAGCACCCAATTCCAAGGCGGAGTTCCAAGGTGGACTCCGACGGCATATCCGGCCTAGGTAATACTTATGTCTACCCCGCGACAAGGCGTCCCATTTGCCTATATACTCTCTATACAAGAATTTCATGCGTCGAACATATTGGCGTTGTGGAACTGTGGCTTCTGGGCTTTAGCAGTTTATATTGGTTGGGTATTCATGGGATGCTATGAAGGATGGGTAGTGATCTGAGACGAGGCAGTTTGCTGACGGTGGATAATGCAACAAGGATAAGATTAGCAAATGCATTTGTTTTCAGCTCGGTGGAGACGTCCCAACAAGGATAGAGAAGATAGAGATTCAGCGATGCATAGGGTGGTGGTATGTTTTCTCACCGATTTAACACTCTAGCGTCGTATCAATTGGCGCGAAGGATGGAAGGATTACAACAGACACACTAAGGGAAAAAAGCAAAACAGACGGGATGATATGCATGGACTCTATATGTACATCAACTACTTGTGAAAGCTCAACAGGCTCTTCTGATTTGACCCATCACTTCTTCATTGGAATCAATTCTCTTGGGATTGCGATGTACGATACCAAGGCTGAAACTTGATGCAGTCAGACGAAAGTGATAGCGTTTTCCAGCCTGGTATGCATGCCGCCATCTCAAATATAATCACCTAATGTGTAAAAGCCCGCAAAGCCGATCAATTAACCGAATCTTGCTCACCGAAACGAAGGATTCCAGGATTCCAGGAGACAGGACCAAAACCAGCATCGTAGTACGACCAAACAAACAAGAAAAGCGCAGATAGGATGAGGTGCATATCATGTGATTGGACTTCCCAACTAGGCATATCTTAACGCTCACCTTCTGAACGAGCCGCATGCCCTCAATGGCAGATCCGCCTCCTTGACCCTGGCGTTAAAACAGGCAAGCCACTCCACCAGCCTTACTCACTCCCAACCTTAGCCTTCTCCCCACCCTTCCCCTATCATACTACAAAGATGCCCTCCCGCCAAGCCCCTCTGCCCATCACCACCACTCTTTCCATCCACGGTTCACTCTACTGTCCACCCCCCAGGGACATTCCACAGTACCAAGCGGCACTCCCAACCCCTGATCTCCGATGTCAAACCCAATAGCCCATCCCCCCCCCCACTAAATCCCGACCCGCTGTTTCCCACCATGCTCCACGACTCACCGCGAACCACAGTTTAGGTATTATCGATAAGTAGATTTGAACCCCATGACTGACTGCTGGTGACCGGTCCCCTAGATGTCAAAGATGTCGAGCACGGTCCCGCACCCAACGTTCGCCACCGACTACCCGGGAAAGAGATCAGATTGCCGTCGGTGAACCAAAATTCGCTTGTGAGGACGTGGTACGGATGAGTCGTGACAGGACTTCGGGTTCGGGTTGGGAGCCGTGGGTTCGGGGTTGGGAGCCGTGGGTTCGGGGTGCAGTGCGTGGATCTCCAGCGCTGGATATTTTAAGGAATTGGCTTTGGTCTTTGCTGCGGATATGGGTAGATCCGGTATGTAGGTAGGTGGCAATGTGGCAATGTGGCTGAAAGCATCTGTGTAGCTAAATACGCACCGCTCATGACTTGGGGTATCAAGCTCGTGCACCAAGTGGACCATCCCAGAGGTTTACCCGTAAACAAGGCATAGATTGACAAACCCAAAAGCGTTGGTGCAGCTACATACATGGACGGCTTCTCTATACCAAGCCTTCTTGTGAAGCCTTCCGCAAAGTATCCATTCCAAGCTGCACTTTCTAAGCCTCACATATCAACTAAACTATGGCACTAAGCCTCAAATATTGCCTGAACTATGGCATACTCCCCTGCTAAGTCATCCGAAACCGACCAAGCGGATACTCAGAAAGCTTAAGGGGACCCGTAGCTTCCCAGCCCATACCCACCCCGGGAATTTCTTCCTAGACCCTCTCTCTCCGGACCGAACCTTCAAGCAAAGATGGGTGCCTAGACCATTATCATTGATGCAGTTGCCACACAGAACCCGAATCATGGTTTCGGTAGTAAAGATGATGATTCCTCTGATGTATGCTTCCACGCCGTAAAGTGACAGATTGGAGAATGAAGCCTGGATGCTGGTTCATCTGATGCACGCATACCTACCATCTCGCGAAATGATAGATAGGGTTGGGAGAATGGAGCCTAGTTTGTCCATGTACCTAAATCGTATGATGTATCATTCTACATATGCGCAAGTTTGAAAAATACAGCATGCTACCCGCAAGCTATCCTATCAGCACAACACCCACAGCAAACCCCCCCTCCCTAACACCCCAAGAACTAACATCTCCAACCCCACACCTCACCAGCATAAGCACCTCCCACTCCTCCTCCGTCCGTGCACCTCTCACCACCACCACCCCAACCCACCAAAATTCCACCACAACACATCACCCGCACAATTGACTGTGCCCCATCGTTCTCCATCCTCAATCCCCCCAATCCTCGTACCCACCATTGGTGAGCACCCCATTGTCCCATCATCGGTGTAAGCCCCCTCCTCCTCCTCCTCCCCCCCCAAACCCCCGTCCGTCACGCGTCCCATCCCAATTCCCCCAACGTCAAATTATACTTTTCCACGCCGCCGACCCCCAATTCCTGGAGGATCTAGTTTGCCAGGGTTATTGCATCCTTTTTGCTGTTTTCTGTTTTCTGTTTTCTGTTTTCTGTTTTCTGTTTTCTGCTTTCTGCTTTCTGCGTGTTGCCTGCTGCACACAACATTCATTCATTGTAATCCTCCTCTGTCCAGCACTTTGACTTCTCGCGCTAGAATTCCTCCCCGGTGGGAATCTTGTTCCTGCGAGGGAAGGGTTTTTTTTGGATTTAGGGCTGCGTTTGCATTCAAGACTGCATTTGGATTTGGAATGGCATTGGCATGTGCCTCGGCCGCCTTTGGCCTGGGAGATCCACTTTGTCATCCCGCATCATAGTCCTGCAATCGCCTTTTGCTTTTGCCTTCGCCGTTCGCCTTACCTTTGGCTTTCCCATTCCCTTTGGCTTTGGCTTTGGGCCTGCAGCTTTGGGATAGGATTGTGGGCCGAGGCTCCCCATGACTGTCTGTATGCGCCGCAGCGCATACGAGGGGCGAGCTGGTTAGAGTTCTGCCATGGCAGTGGTGAACAGGTGTGGGAGTTTGGTTTTGGGTTTCGCGTCGCCGACATGAGGACGGGACCGCCCACGTCCAAGACCACGACCTGGGCAGTTCGCCATGGCCGACTCTCGCCACATCTCAACACGTCTTGCCTCACATGTCCGTCTCCACTTTCTGTCCTCTCTGCTCAATGGGATAAGATGAGATGAGTAAGTCTTAGCATTCACCCCATCTCGGCAGCAACCACACCACGTCTGCATAACGTACGCACCTAAAAGCTGACATTCGCCTCCACTCCTTCGCGCCCAACAATGCCCCCCCATCCCATCCCAACAAACCCTCCAGTCGTTGAATCAACAACCCACACCCTATCAAAACATTCTCACCAAACACGCTTCCTCCAAACACTCTTTTCGACAACTAAGCTTAGATATTGCATATTTGCGTTGCATACCACACATGCTCCATAGACATCTCATCTACGTAGACATCCAGTCAACTACCTACTCCATCCAGTCCCGCCTCGACATAAACCCGACCCACCAAAAGATCCCTTCCCTCGCCTCCAACAAATTAATCAGATAACCAACCCAAATCCAAATTTCCAGTTCCAACCCATCATAACCCTTTGTAGCCGCGCTATTGCAGAAAAGACAGTTTACCACACAATCGCATCGGCGCGCATATCGCAAAAAATTCAGAACCAGATCCAAACCATATGACACAAGGAAAAACGCGGCGGCGCATACACGCTTTGCACCACCCCAGCTAACAGAAACGCAGACAGACAGATGGCCACCCAAATGCAGAGATGATGTATGTGATGTTGACGAGGCGAGACGTGAAGTGGCCAACCCAACAAGCCCAGCCATCCATCCATCCATCATCGTCTAACCCACACGCGCTGAATGCAACTTTGCCAGAAAACCAAACCACCTCCATCCCATCCCATCCGTATCTTTCTGATATCCGCCTTGCATCGCATTCGCATCGCACCAAATTTCTGTCATGTCGCTCGCCTCCCACTAAACACCTTGCTTGCACAACGCAACAGGCCAACCCAATTTCATCCGTGACGCAATATGTTCAAACAACCACTCAAGATTCGCAAAGCAGAATCCCATCCCATTCCTCCTTTTGACCGTGCTCTCCCGTTCCCACCATGATCTTGTTGAATGCTTGACTCGTCCACGTCCGCCACACATCAGCTGATGCGGCCGACACGACAGCCATGACGGGAGCGGGGCGACGTTCCGCGACCCTTTCTTCCGCAGTCCATAGCCAACATGGCAAAGCCGGGGTTGCAACTCGCAAAAAAAGTGCACACAATTTTTCCATCAACCGAACAAAAGAAAAAAAGCAGACGGAAAAACCAAATGGCCGTTCCGCGACGTCGTAACAGGGGAGACCCAACCACCACGTGGAACGATGGTGGTTTCTTGGCCGCGCTGAGAAAAAGTCGTGTGCATGCATCCCCAACTTGGTAGCCGCGGCTCGTGCCGGAGCCGAGAACGGGTCAATGGAAACTGAAACAGAATCTGCGGAAACTGCTATAATGCAAAAGAAAAAGTAATATTAGGATAGGGGAGGGAAAAAAAAAAAATTGTCAATGTCAAACCATGCCTTTGTCAGATCGCTATGTATGAAAAGCTGCAGATATCCACCCAGGTAGGCAACGCACCGTTTGCTAAGCCCCGCGCCAAAATAGACGGAAAGTGTTTGTGAGGCGGGAGCGCTCATTTCGAAATCGACATTATACAGAAAATAAAGCCAAGGAGGGCACTAGGCCTGTCGCAGAAAAAGGAGTGCCGTGTTTCGCCCAAAACCGCTGATTTACCGCCATGGCAAAGGTTGCCCAATGCTTCGTGAGGACCAGCCGTAGAGCATTGCCCAAGTCCAGGGTCGGCGGGGTTACATGGGTCGGCGATTGAGCATGTTCAGCATGTCTGAATCCGTTGAGCTACGGCCGCCATTGTCTACGAGGTCGTTGATGCGCATTCCCGGGCGACTGGCGGGCGCTGCGGTTGCAGCAGCCGGCGGGGGAGGAGTCCTTCCGTCGGTGCGTGGTGGGAAGGGCTGTTGGAGGGCTCCAGCAGTCGGCGTAGGAGGGGCATAATAAGGGGTGTTGGGAGTAGCCGGTCCGGCCTGGGTATGCGGAGAGGACGAGGTGCGGGCGGGCTCATTCGAGTACACGCTCTGTGGAGAGGCGCGGCGCGGCGGCTGCTGCGCATAGTATGGCTGGCCAGGAGCGGTTGGAGGGGGATAGGAGCCGGCCGAGGGAGCTGGAGAGGCAGCATGAGTTAGAGACATCTGGTCTACATGAGGATAATCGGACCCGGCGCTGCCATCACGAGAACGGTGTGACGACACTGACACAGGATGCGGCGGCGGCAGAGTCGGCGTATGCGGGTCTGCGTACGGCCTCTTCCTGACGTTCAGCGCATCACGACCTGCATCGTCGTAAGGAGCACCAGGCGGAGGAGGACCAAATGAATGAGCTTGGTACGGACCTGGCGCGCCCGTGGGGCTGGGCAGATACTGCTGCTGCTGCTGCTGCTGCGGGGGATAGCCCTCCCCGTGCGAGTTGGGCGGGAGAGGCTGCCCGTATGCGCCATACATGGGCGGGGGCTGGCCGACTCCGCGCCAGACGGTGTGGGCGGGCACAAAGGCTTGCGTCTGCGCGGACACGGGCGTGAAGATGCAGTCCTGGTTGAAGCGGATGCAATTGGAGCAGCGCCCGTCGTCGGTGTTCTCGAATCCAGAGCAGCGAATCTACAGCACACCATGAGCAGACGGATCTCTACGAGGACCAGACCCGACTTACCTTGCGTCTCCGGCAGTACCGGCAGGCAATGGCCGTTCTCTGGCGGGGAGCAGGCGGCTGGTGGCCGTGGGCGTGGCCCATGTAGCCTGGCGGCGGCGGCGGGGGCTGCTGTCCTCGATATGGGTCCGGCGGGGGAGGTGCTCTCGTCCATTCATGCGGCCCTGGCAGACGGTACTGCTGCTGTGGGTGCTGGGGATGCTGGGGGTGAGGGTGCGGGTGCGGGTGCTGGTGCTGGGCCATGTCGGGTCGTGGTTCCTGGGGGGGAGGTGGTGGGAGAGAAGTGCCCATCTGCGGGAGTGCGAGGTCAGCGGGAGGGCTCGAGGCTTATGGCGGACGGCGCAGGGCCGGCTTATATGACAGACACCTGACCAGACACACACTTACCTGAGGCGGTGGAGGGTAGGAGCCGTTAGCCGGCTGCTGCGAAGTTGGCGGCTGCCAATGCGTCGGGAGCTGGCCTTGGCCGCCCTGGTGAGGAAACATGGCTGCAGTGACGGGGCGCGGTGGAGATGTGGGTATGCGACGACGTCTCACGCCGGGGGTTAAATCTCTGCCTGGACCGTGGACGCGGTCTCAGCAGCCGTTGGACAGACAGGGCACGCTGCACGCACACGCACACGAGGCCGCAGAGCAGCGTCGAGAGCAGAGGGAGGGGCGGGTGATCCTCTGGGGGGACGGAGCGTGTCACAAATAGTGAGCGGCCCGCCAGGAGCAGGACGGCTGCAAGTCAGAGAGGGACGCTGGAGGGGGGGCAAGGCAGTGCAGCAGTGTTTGCGCCAGCACGACAAACACGGCAGGGCGATGCGGCGAGGAGGGTTGTTGACGGGCGAGCACTTGGTGGGAGTGAGGTGAGACCTTCTCGAACGCGGTGGAGAGAAGAGGCGCGGAGGGCAGTACCGACAAACGGGAGGCGAAGGGTAGGTTGGAGGGACGGGACCACACACACTTATTTTGCAGTGGCTCACGGTGCGCCAGGCTGGTGCTGGCAAACCTCGAGCCCGTGTGGGCACCATGGCATGGCACCTGGGCACCATCCGCGCGCGCACAGAGCACAGAGCACCGACAGGCGGCCGTCGCAGGGGCCGCGGTGGGAGGGAGGGAGGGCCTGGTGCAGCAGCGCTGGAGGGGACAGGCGGCGCGCAGTGCAGGCCGAGGGCGTAGGCGACTCCAGTGCGGCCAGTCGGCGGACGTGCTGGGAGAAGCCGCTGCGGTAACTAGCGCTGTCGCCGGGCGTCGTGCAGCGCCGTCCAGCGCCGTCCAGCGCCGTCATCAGCGAGCCCACTGAACATCCGCCGCGGGCGGGACTGTGGACTGTGGACTGTGGACTGTGGGCACGCTGCCTCTGGCCTCTGGCCTCTGGCCTCGGGCACACGGCGCACACGGGCACATTGCTCTGGCGGCGTGTCGTGCAGCGCTGTGCAGCGCTGTGCACCAGCGTGGGCTCCCCACGCGGCTGCGTGCGACCAGCTTCACGCGGGCAGCGCGCGCACCGCCCGGCCCCTTTAGGCTTTGGCGCGTCTGGCAAGCTGCTGCATGCGTGTGCTCGGCGGCAGAGCCTGACGGGACCGGGCAGGGGGCGGCCGGCCAAGGATGCGAGGGGGGAGAGTCAGGCAGCGCGCGTTGGGTAGCGGCCCGCTCAGCTTGACTCTCCCCGCCAAGCCACGGGTAGAACCGTCCTGCACATCGAGTGCGATCTGCTGGGGACCGAGGCCAGCGCGCAGCTGGCGGAGGCCTCGCAGTCCAGCGCGACTCCGCCGCCGTCGCCACTGATACTTATATCGGCGCCTGGCCGCGAGCTCGCCCGCGACAGTCGACCGCCGTCGCCGTCGCCGTCGCGGCTGTCCTGCCGCACTCACAGGCGAGTCTGACGCCGTGCGAGGCATGCGCCGCAACGATGCATCTGCAGCGTCCCGACCCCCGCCGTGGCCGCAAGGGCGCCGAGGGTGGGTGGGGGAGAGAGCGCAGCGTGCACGCCTCGAGGCCGAACCGCACTGCTGCTGGACCGCACTGCTGCTGGACTGCACTGCTGCTGAACCGTCCTGCTGCGTTGCGGCTGCAGCCCCGTCAGTCTCTCTCGCCAGCGCCTCGGCCCATGCTCCTGTACTACTGCTACTACTACTACTACTACTCCTACTACTCCTACTACTCCTACTACTCCTACTACT
>ML977608.1:4856-276341 GCA_010015725.1 Amniculicola lignicola CBS 123094 | reverse complement strand
CTACTACTCCTACTACTCCTACTACTCCTACTACTCCTACTACTGCTACTGCTACTGCTACTACATATGGTAGCTACATATATACTGTTCACCTGTCACCGTGGCCCTGTTGTCCGGCCCGTGGGTGCATCCACTGCATCCACTGCACCCACTACACCCACTGCATCCACTCCACGCGCCGGACAGCTTGTCAACCACGGCTTTGCGCTGGCGTGGCCAAACCTGTGAACCCTCATGGGCCTGCCGGCTGCCCGCCCGCCCTGCTCACCTGCAGCGGGCCATTACTATCGACACGCACAGTAGCCGCATGGCTATCTAAGTGCCATCATGCTTGCACTCCTCTGCCCCTCGCCGACTCTCTCCTCCGGTCCGCAGCCCCTCCCCAGCCTGGGCGCACAATTAATGGCAGAACACACCGTGCAGCTCACAGAACAGCCAGATGACGATGCTCGTTTGGACCGCCGCCTCAGACGGTATTAATTCCCGCATCCTGGGCCGTGGGTTGCAGGGTTTCCTGGCGCGGGCTCAATCTCGAGATAGGGCTGGTCCGCCCGTGCAGCGCGCGACTGCCTTCTCAGCGTTCAGCAACCCTCCACCACACTCGCCCTCTATTTTCGGGCGGCCGCAAATGGCGGCCCCTGCTGCGTCTGCCCTTGTGTTGGTGTTGTTGCGCCGGCCAGTCAGCATCGAGCATGGCCTCGCAAATGCGAGAATGGCGGGCTTTTCATGTACGTGACTCGTCCAGAATCAGGCAATTATTCTGTCAGCGGGCGAGTTTCCTAAGAAAAGCAACGCGCTGGCCGGGAGGCTTCCTGCTTTTTGACAGCACCACTGTCTTGCGTACAGTAATAGAGCCGACACAGGCCCGACGACGCCTTTGCCCGCCTCTGCTGGCACCCCTTCTCCACTGCCATTGCACCGCATCCACAGAGCTTGTCAACGCCAACGCCGAACCCACTTCCTTCTCGAATCATTCCCCAACGTCTGACACTCTCTGCTGCTAGTTCCTCGTCCCTGGAGCTGGCGTTCGCGCCAAAAGTCCTGTGTCCATGGTAATTCCGAATCCCCAGCGTCTGATTGGCCAATCCTCGGAAGCAGCAACGGCATCAGGAATAGAACGCTCCAAAGACCGAATAGTGCCGGCGTTCCCGCAGGTGACGACGATGATGCATCATGAACGATGGCGAAACACGGCCGTCTTGCCCCGGGCCCGTCCCTCGTGCCTCGTCTCAGGCAGCGGATCCCAGATGAACTGACTAGCGGGATCGAGACGTGTGGGTACGCGACGAGAATTATAAATGAAACCGAACACACCTTGACCGTTGGTGTTCCGCCACCATCAACCTCCAAACCCTATATCGCAGTCTCATGCCCACGTATCGATAGTGCTGGCTGGGAACCATTCTGGCATGCAAGCTTACGGCCCGCTGATACACCACTTGCAATAGTCCTGGATCCATGATTCTGCCCCAGCCAATCGACGCCCGCAAGCCGAGTATCTCACAATATGGACTTTCCTTGCCCACAGCGAGCGGTGGTGATTCGTGCCTTGCATGAACGAGGCCTTGTGAGAAACGGGTAAATCGCTCCCCCATGGTGGATAATCGTGGGAAAGAACAGGAAAAATTGCGCCCGTCGTCGAGGTCACAAGACTCGCAGCTGGCAACCGGTCAGCGCCTTATTGACAAGCTGTATCCGCGGGCTGACCAGCAGCAGCCAATCGCGCACTGAGGGCTGTAGTTGTAGTTTGATTGAATGCCACACCGCATCTCTCGACATCCGAGGCCGCAATAATCATGGGACCCGAAATAAATGCGTGCAGACGCGGTGGACGGGAGCAGGTGGCAAGCCATATGGGAGCGCCCGCTCCAATAATCATGTGTCTGGCTGGTGGGCCGGCGCAAACCGTTGTTGTGTCATGATGTGCGACGGGGTTGACCGACGACGACGAAGGATGACGATGGCTGCGACGAACAGTCAAAATAGAAGGTGGCCTGCACGCAAGGGGCACAGGGACACGGAGTGGAGTGGTGTTTGTACGTGGCATTGCTGTTGTTCCTGATGCGCTCGACGGCCCACTGTACGGGCCTATCCGGGAACTAGCAGATGAAACTGCAGGATGAAGGCATGGGACGAGATCACGGGCCGGCGCGAAGGTTGGAGTGCGGTACAGGTTGTACGAGTGTCCATTACCGCATCCGGACGAGGAATTAGATTAACGAGCCCTTGTGTCACGTTGGCTTGTCGGGCGTTTGGGGGCGGATAATCATGGGCCTAAAGGCAAACAAGAGAAAGACAGGTAGACGACACGGATAGCATGTCGCTGACCGCGCGTGCAGGCCGTGTGCCAGCCAGGTCTGAAAGGAGTCATCGTTGCCGCTCAGCACTCCGTCCTGCAGGCTCTGGAGCCGGAAAGGCATGTGCTGTGCTCCAGGGTTCTGCAAGGTGCAAACACTCGATATGAATAGATTCTGTGCCACTCTCGTCGCCCAGCACCGGACGCGGGCCCTCCATGTGAAGCAAGGAGTGGTATGAGAGAACGCGACAACTCAAACAGCAACTCACCGATCGTGAACAATACGAACTTTGCCGCACGCTGGTGGCCGGACGATGTTGAGGTTGTGTCTTGTGACGGCGCGGTTATACTCTCCCCACACCACTGCCATCGTATAGTTTTAAGACAGGGGAATACTCGACGCCGTGAGGCCGCAGACGGGCTGTTCCCCATCTGCAAGGCATCCCGACCATGCAAGCTGTCGTCGCAACGCGCGAGGCACAGACAGCCCACACCACGGCCAGATGGAGGGTGGTGTTCGAGGGCGGAGACCGAGATAGTTACCCCGCTTTCTGTCAGCACCATAAACGTTGTGTTTCGTGACTTCTGCTCGCTGTTGCACCAGGCGGCTGTGAGCAAGCGCGGCGCCCAATCGCTCGGTGATGGCCAGCATGCACCGCGGCGGGACATCTCGAAGCAAGTGGGCGGTGGCGCAACAAGTGTTGGCTTGATGGGACCATTGGGGGGTGGGAGCGAAGCGCGAGTGGGAAGAAGGAAGAAGAAACATGCAGCGCGGATAAGATGATCACGCCCAGGGAGCAACAGCCTGCAACAGGCCTCGGTTTGGGCGGGCAACCGCCGGCTGCTGGGCCCTCAGGCAGGCAGCATAAGAGAAGGACGTTATAGCAACGAAGTTTGGCTAGGATTGGGGACAGATCGGTGTGATGAAGGGCAGTAGTGGGAGAGATGATGCAGGAGAGAGGTTTGGGAACAACACACCGCCGTTCTTCGTCAGGGTGGGCCCCCGTCCATTTGCTGAGATGTGCGAGAGATTTGCGCGAGAATCAAGGACCATTTGGGATAAAACAACACACCTCCCTCGCCGCAATGCCGCCTACAGGGCAATCTGGGACGGCGGGAGCATCGTGACAAGTTGATGAACGCAATAGATGACGAGGCCAGCGCGGCACGCACCGAGGCAGGAAGCGAGCGGCGGTCTTGCTCGGCAGCGAGCGTGGATGCTGAAGCCGTGGTCCCTCGATAGGCGGCGTCGGCAGGTGTTGTCGTGGACGGAGGGTGGTCTATTCGACTCGCACAACCCATGCGCTCGCTCGAACGACTTGCGGTCCCGGCCCGTCGCGGGAGTCACGGCCTGCTGTGACATACATGACCGGGTTCCTGTGGGGAGTATGCTGATCGGAAAAAAGCACACTGGCAGCTGACGGGACCGCGCACTGCTGCGTCCAAGACTCGGTGCTGACGCTGCGATGTCCGAGGGTTGCTTTTGGGCGCAATGGCGACGGCTTCCTGCGATGAGAAAAAAAAGAGGGAGCGTCCGCCCTGTCCCCAACGCTGAGTCACGGCACCTCGCGCGATGCGAGCCGCTCTGTCCGCCGGGGGGCCAGGGTGAAGCGGGCGTCGCAGGCCTCGTCCCGCGCTGCGGTCTGCGCGCTGGCAGTAGAGCGGTCCCGTGACTGTCCCGTCCTGCGAGGCTAATGCACAACTTGGGGGGCGTGTCGCTGGCCCTCTCGCGTGGGTCAGCGCTCGCCGCCACTACCGACCCTCGACGGCGCCATGTGCGGGCGCTTATTGGCTGGACAGACTCAATTCGCGCTGTGAGCGGCGTGGCGCTGTTTTGCAAAACTCTGTGCATGATTTGCTCGCGTGTCCACCAATCCCACCCTCGTCCCGACGTCAACCCCCATCGTGACCAAATCCTGCGATGCACCACCACCAGCAGCCTTCGCCGCAACGCCCCAGCGCCAATGGCGCGACTCTGCTTAAGCATCGTCGCCCGCGCTGCTCTCGCCGCCGTCGTCCTCCGACTCCGAGGCCTCTTCGTCCGGCATGACGATGCTGTTGAGATATGTAATCTGCATCTCCCCGTTAGCACTGCGACGGCAGTCCCTCGGTGTCCTCCACGGGAAGGGCCCGCGGGGCGGACGCCTTCTCCCGCCGCGAATTACGCTGGCGCAGCTATCGGTGAGCCAAGGGAGGGTTCGCTGCAATGCCAACGCATGTAGCGACCAGCCGACTCTGGCTTCATCGGCTGAGCTACTGCGACGAGGGCATCCTTCCCTCACTGAGTCTCCATCGCTGGATGCCCCCATCCCAATAGGCTCGAGTGCCACCGCCGCAATATGCGACCAACCACTAGATCGCCTGGCTAGAAACTTCGACTTACAAAAGGGAGCATGCATGCAACAAGTTCGGCAATCCTAGCTAGGCCTTTCGCGCCCACGACTTCTTCGTCAGGCAGCTTGGTGCCGAGCGTGAAGTTCCGGAGCCGGAGGAGCTCAATGTCGCTGTGGTCCGCGTCGTATCCCTGTGAAATAGCTTCTGTCAGCAATCCTCATCCTTGGTCAAGCAGATGGTGTGCAGAACGGTGAAGAGACTGTTGTCGAGCGCCAGTCGAGACTGATTCCGTTTCGCGCTGATGTTGGAACCCGTGGCGGGGAGACAGGAGGCTCCTCGACGAGCACATGTGTGGTTGGAGTATCCGGCAAGGCATTTCGAGAGCAGGCACAACGGCACAGGAAAGCATTCAGCCGGCCTTCACCGATCCCGAGGCTTCGGAGCGTGTTGGCCTCAACGTATTCCGTTCTCGTTGCAGAGCACCCTTTGCCAACCGCAATAAACCGTGCCGCAGTGCTGCTGGAGATGAGACCACCGATTTGCCTGCCATTGAGCGGGTAGTGAGAAGGGCTGAAGGGACGAATATTGGCCTCAATGTTCGGGGCCCCCGAGACAGACAGCCTCGGAATGGAGTTGCTGGATAGTTGAGAGCTGGTGAAGTCATCCCGACAGGCTGTGCCCGCATTTGGTGACTGCCCCGATTCTCAACTCTGGTAGCGAGCGTCGTGGAGACGTCTTGCTCTGCCTCCACTAACACCATTGCCTCCGAGTTTCATCGACAAAGTTACTGCAACACAGACAGCGCCCATGTCTGTCGTGTTTGAATTGCACATGGCAACTTGCCCTTTCCTCCTTTCTCGTGGCGATGGGTGACCCCTGAGTGTGATGCAGTGCAATCCCAGTGACAACTCTGCGAGCCACCAGCACCGACGACGACATGCGCAACTTGTAATTGCTGTCTCCAGATGTGTACGTGCGAAATATGCAATGTCCTCCCGAATAAAGAGGCCACTGGACTTACTTTAGGATGCTTCTTCAAGGCTGTTGATTTGTTCATAGACAGATTCGTGAAAGCCTCCACAGCTTTCGTCTTGTCGTCCGAGACACCGCCCAGAAACGCCTTGCGAATCCCTTTGCTCACTAAGACATGTTTGATCTTGTGCGGCTTGCGGTCGATATCACTGCGGAGTCTGCTGAGTGACTGCGCGTCTGGCTGCCAGATGCCGCCCCCTATCCACCCGTTAGTAGGAATTCCGCGCGCACTGTGCTCCTTTCAAGACAGAGCGCATGCTCAAGGCGGTCAAAGCAAGAACCCAGACAGGCGGAAGCCCGCCGCCACGCAGTGGCCATGTCGATGCAGCCTAGGTTGGCTCTGTTCGTGGAGGTAGTACACAAAGCCCAGATTCCGAGCACACTCCCACACCGTCCTCCTCAGGAGCACGCATACACCATCTCAACGGAACCGTAACCACCCGCGAGCCGACCCTCTGCTGCAGCACCTATGAGCCACTGCCAATGACTTCTGGGGCACACACCGTACCCCAGCGTCAGAGTGACGAACGCCAGGCGCAGGAGTTGAAGCGACAGTACAATATAGTTGGCTCAGAAACACCCCACATGCGCAGTGACACATTGGCGGTTGGTGGAGAAAGCTGGCCCACCACAGAGAGACGAGCAAGGTCTAAGTCGGGCATGAAGCGCAGATGTTCTCCACCTACCACCTTCGTCGTCCTCCCGTCCCGTCTCCGCCGCCCGTCCATGACACCACCTGAGTCTGCCCGATGAAGACATCGAGGAGGTCTTCCTAGAGCACATGTTCTTGATACACCGAGCGTCTTGAACTCTTTGCGAGGAAAGAATGACGGCTTCCGACCCCAGGCTGTACCAAGCAGACTGGCAGTAAGAAGAAGGGCGGAGCGACAAACGGCGAGGGCAGTCTTGAGGTAGAGCATGCTTGCAGCAGATAAGGCAATTGATACTTGTGACTGGGCTCCAGACCATGCGAGAAGCAATTTAGCAGCCAATCCTCGCCACCGCACGAGCTATTGAGCTGCACAGATCGGATGAATTTCGACGCAGGACTCGGTCAACGATGCGCCATGCCCTCAACCAGTTCGCTTGAAACCGGACGGTAGTGTTGGAGTGCAAACGATCGCTCCAACCCCGAAGTTCGGGCTATTGCACCGCGATAACGGCTCGCGCATGCCCACGCTCGTCTTCACAAAATCTGCCCATGTCGGACGAGTCTTGCAGCATTCAGTGCGTTGTCGGCAAACACCATGAGCTCGCCTAGGAACGACGGTGTAACTCGTACCCCAGTGATCGACACCCGAACAGAACAGATCCTGCATCTCTCCGAATCGTGGTCATATTGAGAAGTGATTGGTGAACGGTCCAACCTGACATGCATCACAGATGCAGGTCGTTCGGAGTAGAAACTTGCTCGAATGCTGTGCGACGAGAAACTGTGCTGTGCCAGTTCCAGGCGTGTGTGGTCGTACACGGCCTAGGAACACTGTCTCCCACGACGATGTCTCACTTCGACGGTCTAGAAAGAAACGAAAAATGTAGACTTACCCACAAAACTTTCTCCTCCAGGCTGCACTTGAACGTAGTAAGCAGCGTATGGCCCTTTTCTTCCAGTCCTGCTCCACGCTGCCGAGAAGTGGGTCTATTCTCATTCAGTCAGCGATGGTTGGCTAAAGCCATGCATGTCTTGTTGTACAGTGACGCAGTAGACCCTTGTAGTTGTTTGAAGTTACTACCCACCTTGTAAGGGGTTGGATCTTTTGAAAATCGTATGTCTGGGTTGTTAGACTTTAGCTCAATTCAAACTCCTGTAATTCCTACCTCGATATATTCTGAAGATCTAGGAACTGTTAGAGAAATATCATCTGACATGCCAATATCTACTTACAATATCTTTCACTGGCAACTCTGGGATTGTGTCGTCGATCTCAACCACCTTCTCAGTGAGCTTCTCGAGAAATGTGGTGAAGTCCTGAAGAGACTGCCGGTAGTCTGGATCATGCACTGCTACAACGTCAGCTGCATTGCCACCACCGACCCACGCATATCCTGCGCTCTTTTCTTTCTGTAGCACGTGGAAGAGTCCAGGCTGCCCAGAACATATATGCAAGGAGATAAACGTACTCTTCAGCCATTGGCGATCGTTATTGCCAGCCAATTCCTTGAGGAAGAGCATGGTGTTGGGGTGGATAGTGTCGTCGGCATACTGCACGTTTCCAGCTTCTCGGGCCTTTGGCTTTTTGATGATGAGCTGAACTCCAGGTTCAAGCTTGGCTCCCTGCTTCCACAGCTCTTTCTCGTTGGCTTGTTTCTTGCGAAGAGGCACCACAGACTGCTTGCCACCACTGCCTGTCGGAGTCTTTGTTCGCTTGCCCTCGTCCTCCTCGCTGCTGGCTTCCTCGTGATCAGACTCTGAGGATGGATCCTTGTTGTCTTCGTTCTCGTAGTCCGACTCTTTTGCGTTTCCTGCTTCGTCTTCTGACGAGATGGTCTGATCTTCTACCTCCTCGTCGGAGTCCTGTTCTACATATGTCTTGGCGGCAGGACGACTCCTTTTCGAATGTCGCGCTGGAGTGGCGGATTCCTGGGCGGTGCGTTTAGCAGCGCCCTTCGCAGGTGCCGTAGCCTTTGCAGCCTTCTTTGCCATGGTGGTAGAAAGAGAGAGCAGAGTCGGATGGTGTTTGTGTGACTCCACTTCCAAGCTGTCGTCGATTCAAAGGTTGGAAGTCGCGATATTTAGCGCTCGGACCAGCTACCGGGATGACGTCGCGAACAGCCAATGAGAAGTCTGCTGGCGTCGCACACACACTGACATCGTGAGAAGTTTGCAGCCCGCTACGTTCGGCGCAGGTTCAGCTTCACATCATGCCGACACGATTTGAGCTCAAGAAGCAGAGGATACTTGAACAGCTCGAGACTCCTGAAGAGGAGTACTCTGATCTTTCACCCAAGGGATCAGTGGACGAGCCTATACGGCCCCTCATAGCGGAAATCAACCAGCTTCAGGGGTTAGTAACAACCAGCAGCTGCTCCGGGCGAATTAGCGTATTCCTTGAGGGGAAGAAGAGAGACAATGATCCAGAAGCGAGCAATCAAGCAGACGAGCCGTCCCGTGCTGGCCCTGGAGGCAAAGGAGGCGGTTCGTGGCTGTTCATCTCTCATTCCCCAGTTGAAGCAGGGGGAAAAGATAGGAATACATCTTTGATGTCCACATTCAATCTCTCCGAGGGTAATGGGGATGCTAAGTCCTCACCACAATCCCAATGCAGCTACATTCACATCAAGTTCGAGCCCATGGTGCGTGACAAGAATCATTGTTCAAGACAGGCAATTAACCGGGTCTAGATTCTCCACATTCTCACAGCATCTTTGGAAGATGCTCAACATGTAATAACTGCTGCTATGGATTCTGGTTTCCGTGAAAGCGGTGCCCTGAGCTTGGGTGCGTCGAAAGCTAGAGAGTCAAATCCCATGGTAGCAGTGCGGTCGACGGGATATTCGTTCGATGCCATTGTTGGCTTTCAGGACGAGCACAACCGCAACGTCGCCTTGGTAGACGAGACATATCTTCAAATCCTCGTCGGTATTGCGAATGAACGCTTCAAAGTCAATTCGGAGCGTATTGCTCGCTTTCGCGCTTCGTTGCTTCATCAATACACCGTCGTGTCAGAATCTGCTTCGAGCAATGCAAAACAGGGATGGGAAAATGCAGATGCTCGAAAGCAACGCAAGAGAGAGGAAGGATTTGCACGACAAAGAGCACTCCAGGATCAAAGCGTAGCGCTTGATGCGGATACGACTTTCGATGGGACGAATATTGACGGAGCGTTTGGGTAGAAATGGCCGCACAATTGTCCGCTATATACCACACCCTCAACATCTCATTAAAAGCATCCCTCGTATGTCTCCGAATACCCTACAGCCTCAAAATACCCCAGGGCTAAACGAGTTGAGAATAGTCCCCGCAAGGCGGTTCGGCTACATAGATCTGCACGGAAAAGTCTCCGCAAGCGGCCGGCGACTTTTTCTAAAAAGCATCAAAAAAGAAAATCTTTATATAAAATAACCAGACATCCGCGAACATAGTAGCTTCAAATCATACTCCAAACACAACACTCCCACTCACTCAATTGATTATATGTTTATCCAGCGACTCCAAACCCTCATACTCCGACTCATTACAACACCACCCCCAATCATGACGACCGCCGAACTAAACCGCAAGTACTTCGAGCAAGTCCCCCACCAAGACCCCGTCCCATCTCCTATCATACAACTAACACACCACCAGCCAAATCGCAGATGCCTATGATAAAAAGCCCTGGTTCGCAAAAGTCCACCAAGTAGTCGGCATAACGCTCCGCGCCCACCTCGACGCCAACTGGCTCTCCATCCCGCTCCTCGACCCCGCCAATCCCACATCCCCCTCCAACCCTACAGAAGTCCGTCTCTTGGATTATGCCTGCGGTCCTGGAACTATGTCGCGAGTACGTCGAGAACCCACCCCCTCCCCCACACCATCCAATCCAAAAACTAACCCCAACCCCAGATCCTCGCCCCCTACGTAACCACAACCCTCGGCGTCGACCTCTCCCCCAACATGGTCGCCGCCTACAACGCCCGCGCCGCGACCTCCGACCCCCCCAACCGCATGTCCGCCGTGGTCGGCGACCTCTTCTCCACACCCCCCAGCGCCTCCGTCTCTTCCCCCACCTACACCAACTTCGGCCTCGCGACCGTAGGCTTTGGCTTCCACCACTTCGACGACCCAATCCACGCTGCAAAGTGCTTATTGCAGACGCTGCGCCCGGGCGGCGTGTTGCTTCTCAATGAGTTTCTGCAGGGCGGGGATATGTTGGCGGATGAGGAGGGGGGCATGGTGGAGGGGAGCGAGGGGGATCATGTAAAACATTTCCATGGGAAGGGGGTTGAGCATGGACATGCTGAGAATCATGAGCATGGGCATGGGCATGCGCATCACCATGGACCTGCGCATGAGCATGTGTGCGACCACGAGCACTCCCACGAGGATTCCGACTCTCATGGACACTCGCACCAGCACCCCGACCAAGGCCACGACCACGGTCACGGTCACGGCCACCATCACCACGCTTCCCCCTCTCCCGCGCCCCCTTCTACAAATCCCTCTTCCCTTGATCCCACTTTCCCCCACAAAGCCATGTCGAGCTCCATCGTCGTGCCCTCCTTCACCGAAGCCGGGGTACGAGACTTTTTCTCTGCCGCAGGGTTCGTAGACGTCGATGTGCGGGTTGTGGAGGAGCGCGTGTATATGGAGTTTGGCGGGAATAAGATTTGGAGGACGGTGTTGTGGGCGAAGGGGAGGCGGCCGGTGGAGGAGGGGGAGAAGTCAGAGTTGTGAGGGGTGGTTGTTTGTGTAATGTGGATGGGGGTGGAAGAGAACTGGATAAATGGAGATTGGTGGAGGTAATAGTGGACGAGTTGTTTGTAGAAGTAATGCACTGCCGTAGCTCTATCATCCAAGACCTTTTAGAACGTATATGTAACATCACTGACAGATATATCGCACCAGCTAGTCAAACCAAGTAAACAGAGAAGAAACATGCCCCATTCTCCCCTCTACCCTGATTACCCTCCACTAAATACCCGCCCACCACCCATCCTTGAACCCCATAAACGCCCACCAACCATTAACCTTATGAACCGAACTCCACAAACCCCATTAAATCCCCCAATACACCCACAAAAGAAGAAACAAGCAGGGTGTAAAGTGATGAAAGAAAAGGGTGTAAAATCCGCCCGAAAGAAAGAAAAGGTCCACAGGAAGAACCCCAGCTACTCCGCCTTCTCTCGAAAAAACGGCACCGTCCCAGCAGGAGGCACCGACCCATCATCATTTTCCAACAAATCATAAATCCAACTGCGCTTGGGTCCGCGATTGATAATCTGTTCGAGCTGATTCAACGTGACCGGCGGATGTTCAATTTCCTGTGCCGGGTTTTTCAAAACTTGTTGGAGAATTGGATTCATGAGGGCTTTTTCTTTGACGTAATCATCAATTTGCTCGGTGATGGTCATTTTTTCGTAGGGTAGCTGGGAAGGATTCATTGCATTGCGGCTTTCGTAATAAGACATGGAAGATTTGCGGCGACCAGTCAGATTGTCGACATGAGCAATCTGATCACTGAACGTGTGTGCGTTAGCGGTCTGAGGTTCGATAGCTTTGTCGTCGCCAACTAACGTCGCAGTTGATTTCGAATCCGCAGCAGGGGATTGCGCGGAAGGGCCGACATCAGGCCGCACATCGTCTTCGGGAGAAATTACAGTGACGACCTTCTTCTTCTTCGGCTTATTCCGCTTCTTCTTCTTTCCGTCCGCTCCAGGCTTCGTTTCTGTTGTGGGAGATGATGACGTCGTAGCAGGTTCAGGAGAGTTGGGAGAATCTTGTAGCCCGAATGCATTGGGTGTCTGTAATGGAGTGTAAAAGTTTCCATCAGGAACAGCGGTCTTGTCAGAACCCGCATCAGAGGTGACATCCGCTTCTGGTCCTCCATCATTAGAAGGACCTATCAAAAAGTGTCAGACTAGAGCGAAAGGGTAGCCACACTCTCTATCGACTTACTCTCTTGAGTAACATTACCATTACCCTTTAGATCATCGGTGACCAGGGTAGTGCTTGGGCTTGACGGGGTGCTCGCACTGGCTTTTGACGAGGACTTGCGTGCGAGTAGATCGGCATTGGGAACAGCGACCTTGATACTATTCTTAACCTTCTTCGATCCCTGTGGAGTAATTGACGGCCCTCCAAGGTCGAGGGCCAGGGAATTCTCATCGATGTCAAGCGCGGGGGAGGTGTTTTCATTGGACAGAACAGGCTTTGCGGCCTCCTGGATGAGCGTATTCAGTACCGATGATCCAGGATGAGCTTCTTTCAAACCATTAGTTGCAGTGATGTGGGAATCGACGGGTGCCTTACCTTCAGCAGTGTCAAGCTCGGCAGAGGTCTTATCATTGCTTTGAGCTGGAAGATCCTTGCCGGCGTCTGGCGCCATATTTGCGGAGGTAAACTGTTGACCAGTTGCTGTCTTCTGCCCCGGCAAAGGATTCTCCTCCTGACCAGCTTTTTGATCGCCTTCCTCCATTTGAAGGTTTTCGGCCTTCCCGTCACCTTGAGCTTCGGTGTTACCATCTGTTGCCTTTGCGGGTTCAGGCCTCGTACTGCCCTCTGACTTTGCATCGCTTTCAACCTTCTTTCCGGTTTTGGCCTTCTTCTTGGCCTTTTTTGCAGCAAACTTCTCTTTCTTAGCAAGAGCCTTCTGGGCCGCGAAGGGGTTAAGCGATTCCGTCTGTTTAGCGCCGGACTTCTTCTCGACACCTGCAGCTGGTTGCACAGCGCGCTCTCCAGCCTTGGGCTGAGGTGACGCCGTGGATCCTTCCAACGGAGTCTCAACAGAAACCTTATCAACTTTCTCAGACACGATCTTCAAATGAGTCTCGGCCGTGCCCACAGCTGGAGCTGCGTTTGCTTCCGGAGCCTCCTGTTTATCTGTGTCGGAGAGAGACTCCTTAGCGGAGTGGAAGCTCGAATCTGCCTTTTGGTCGTCGTCCGAGCTGGTTTCTTCCGTAGCGTTTTCTTGAACCAAGTCGGCGATGGCTTCCTGTCGTGGTGTGGTCTTTGCAACCGGTGTGGGTTCCGCTTTCGCTGGTGAGGGTTGTTCCGTCTTGACAACTTCTTCGGCAGGCGTACTAGCTTTGATATCACGAGATGGCGATGGCGTGGCTGCAATGGATGACGCGAGCAAGGATGCTCGTACTGGCTTGAGGTCTGCAGGAGGCATGGCTGGCTTTATAGCCTTGCTCTCTCCGCTAGCCATGGCTGAGGGCCCTGACGATATTGGTTGTTGGTCTTCAACAACTTCCTTCTTTACAGGTTCTGGCTGCGACACCGGCCGTTCTTTCTTTGCTGCCTGCTTGCCTTTCGTGTTACGAGGCCCAGCTTTCGCAGCGGCGGTAGTACTGCCAGGTGTGTCTTGGGACGAGGAAACGGTAGCCTTGGAGGTGGCTTCGGGCCCGCGAATGGTAGAAGCGTCTTTGGGGGTTGTGGTAGCGGCACCATGGCGTTGGCCCTTGGGCTCAGTTGCCTTTGCCTTTACTGCCTTCGAAATGTCTGTAACCTTGGAAGTGGTCTTTGGCTTTTGTTCGCCGGATTGCGACCCCTTAGCAGCCGGTTTTGCGTCTGCCTTCAAGACTTCCTTGCCAGCCTTCTTCGTACCCTCCCTAAACTCTTTCGTGGCTTTCCTGGCCTCCTTCTTTCCGCTCTCTTTAGCGGTCTTCAAATCGTCTTTAATGTCGTTCGCACCCTCGGTGACATCTGTCTTCTTCTTCTTCTCGTCTGCGGCATCCTTCTCCTTGCCCTTGGCGCCGGCCGCCTCCTTGATTCCCATGACCTCCTTCTTGCCCTCCTCAACTTTCATCTTATAATCTTCTGTCGTGGACTTTGCAAGATCGGCGTCGGCAATGTGGGGGACAGGCTTTTGACCTTTGTCATCGGATGGACCACGAGGACGGAGCTGCGTCGCATCGTGCTCAGTGACATCACGAACAGCAGGTGGCTTTGCTTTAATCGGGGATGATCCTGCAGTGGGCGGTCGGACTTCCTCGGATTGCTTGCTCTTATCCATTTGAAAGCCAGAGGTGATAGTACGCATTTCCACAGGAGGCTCAGCATCCAGCTTTGTCTTCTGACCTTGAGACTTCTTTGCCTCGGGGCTACCTCGGGTGGCAGCATCTTCTTCTGTATGGGGGCGATGCACCTGCAGACTGCTCCTAGCATCTTGAGGAGAATAAACAGGCCCCATACGATCTGGTCCACTGTCGGTACTGTCGGTATCGTTAGTATCTGAAAGCTCAGGAGATGTGCTACGGCGTTCGTACCCTTCCTTACGATGACCATGTGGTGTCGGCAAACCATGCACTTCATTCTTGTTGCCGGTAGAGGAAGCGTAGTATGGAGACGGCCGATTCGCATCCATCATATAGTATTGCCGGGAGACCTTGAAGATCATCGATTTGCCAAAAAAAGTCTGCCCGTTCAATCCAAGACCTTTCCGCGCACCGTCGGTGTCTTTGAAACGAACGAAACAGTAAGGGGCACCGGTGGCTTTGGTGTTGAAGGCCACATGAACCACGTCTGCACCGCTAGCGGTCTCAATCCATTGCTGGAAGACTTTTGTTGACTTCGACGTGTCTACGGTCGGAACATAGAGCGTATCAACAAAGTCATTCTCCAGGCCAATGAAGTGCTCACTGCAGCCACGGCTAGGGTCGTTGGTGATAGTAGGATCAATCGAAACGGCATATTTTCGTGGAGCAGCTGGTGGCAAGGATTGTGCTTCGGCCATTTGACAAGATCCATAATGTCCCGTATCGCCTCCTCCATTGAAGTTGGGTTGTGACTGGGCTCCACTGGATTGCCTCCTATCTCGACCATATTGATTGGAAAGGCTGCCACGACTGTTCTTCCGATTCGAGGGTAGAGGATTGACTTTTGCAAAGTTTGCATACTTTGGATTAGAACTCCCATGATAAGGATCAAACAGACCCTGGGGCCTATCTCCACGGCTTGGGCGACGATTCATGCCACCTCGTTGTTCAATCTGCTGCCCGGGCATATGGCCGGTATTCATGGGGGGTTGTACCGCCATATTAGTCATGTCGTTGAACTGAGCGCCACGAGGACCAGCTGAGCCAGAGAGGGGCTCTTGATGAGGGCCTACAACAGGGGGATTGAAAGCCATTTGGGGTCCTCCAAATCGCATCCCAGGGAGGAAATGCATCTGGTTCGGGGGGAACACCATGCCAGGTGGAGGGAACATCCCAGTATTAGGGTTGTATACTGGGCCTTGATTCATCGCGTTGGGTGCCAGGCCCATGACTGGGTTGGCAGGATGGTATTGCGGAGAGGACTGCGCTGAGCCCGTCATAGGGTTCCGAAGATTCTCAGCCCAGCCAACACGAGGCTGCGGTGGCTGGTTGTATGGTCCGGACGGCTGACGACCTCCGTTCCTAGGACCCCGCGGGTTAATAGGGATGGTGTTCGGCGAGGGCATGTTCGACCCAGGCACGCCGAAAGTCCCAGGCGGGTAACCCATGGGTGGATGAGCAGGGTGGAACTCGCCGTAGCCTTGATAAGGCATGATTTGCGCAGGTGGAATATACGGGGGCTGGACCGAAGGTGGCATATGCGGATGTTGAAGAATTTGCGAGCCAGAGGGAACTGATGGAATCGAGGTGGGGGACTGGCGCTGTCTCGAAGCGGGCATGCTCGGAGGATGCAGCTCTCTACCCACAGTGGATTCAGGCTTGGCCTCTGTAGCGGCTTCCGGTATGCTCTCACCTGCCACAGGCTTGATCTCAACGGCTGCCTCTTGTGCGTTTGGCAAGGTGAGGTTGGAACTGCTCGCGGGCACAGTCTCAGGCTTGATCTGAGCGCCAGACTCCGATGTGCTCTCCGGCTTGACCTCACTCTCGACTTGAACAGCAACGTCCTTCATGGTCTCCGCCACCGCCTTCTGCTTGTCGTCCTTCACCGTCTTTGGTTCGGACCCCAGGGCAGCTTCGGTCCCAATCGCCGCGACGGCTTTGGGCTTGCTGTCGACGGCAATTTCGGGTTTGCTGTCGGCTTCAGCAGCTGCGGTCCGCTTCTTCTCCTTCTTCTTCTTCTTACGCTTGTTAGCAATCGGCTTTTTGTTCTTCTTGTGACGTTTACGTACCTTGGTCAAACCAGAAGAAATGACAAAGGGAGTGGTACTGCCCTGCATGTTCATGGCCGAGGCATACATGTCCTGGGGATTGGCCAAAGACAATGGGGCAGCCTCCTGGCTGTACTGAGTTCCAACGGAAATCAAGGCCGCGCGCATATTGTTGGCGACGTGCCAGAGGAACTCGGCGGGGTACTTGCCGAGCTCAGACTGATCAAAGACCTCGTACACGAGAGCGAGCGGGTCTGAGGGATCGTAGAGATTTCTCGTGTGGTCCACGAGAATGAGAAAGCGATGCGGGGATTGCGCATACCACTCGTGAGCGAACACACGCGCCATGGTGGCATTCTCGTTGATGAGGAAGGTCAAAACCAGGTGAAGGAAGTTTGGTGTCTCTATTTGGATGTCGTGGTCGTCCCACAGGTCATCAATTCGCCAGCCGTTGCCAGGCCAGAGGCGCATGCAATCCTCGGGGAACTTGCTGCGCCAGTACTGGGCGGCCTGTGCGACGCCGGCTCTGGAAGACTCTGCATTGCCGCCTCGAGCGATGGCTCCTGAATGGGGACGACTAGGAGTGCGGCGCTTGGGACGAGTGCCGAAGTTGGTGGAGAAGACGGCGGCACCGGAGCCAGGACTCACGCCGTCGGTGTGGTCGTCCATGTTGGTGGCCATTGCGGAGAGACGCGGGGTTCCCTCGCAAGTAGCAGAAGAAGAGCGCGCGAGCGACGAGGCAATCGAGCGGGGGCAGCGAGAAGTCGCGGCAGAGGAGACGACTGGCGATGGGGCAATCGCACTGGCAGGGCCAATTGCAAGACGACAACAACGCCGGACGCCGAAAGGAAGGACCAAGGGAAGAAGCGGAAGGTGGAGGTTGCGAGAGGAAGGTGGTGGTGGTGGGGGAAGGAAGGAGCAAAGGAGAGCGGTGCCTAAGTGTGGTGGTGAGAGAGGAGGGTCCACGGGCAGGTGACGCCGTAAAAGAGAACAACAGAAACTGGACGCGAGGACGCGATTTCGCGGTACGCGCAGGCGACGTGGCGGGTTCACTGGCTCCCAGTATTCTCTGCTCAACAGCTGGTGTGGTGGGAGGGAAAGCGCTATCCGCGTGATTGCTCTCTCACCGCCGGGCGACAGTGACCCACGCCAGCAAGCCAATGGTTAACAGCACAATGAAAATGCAAGTCCGCATGCTCTCGGAGATCACAGAGCGAGCAGAGGACAAGAGACAGACGTATGAGAAGCGGTTGAAATTGGAGACTTGAGATAGAAGATATAGACCAACCGTCCGAGGGCTCACCAGCGCCGTGAGGATGAATCAAGCTTTTGCTACAAATGTGCACGTAATCACGTGCGACCGCATCCTGCAAAGACCATCAAATGTTTTGCTTGCCATCTGAGCGATGCAGAAGCAGCTACCCGTCGGCTGGGGCAGCCGTTTGTCCTGAACCACACTGGCGGAAAAACACAGCAAATCATGGCATGTAAAGCCAGCTGAAGAATCCGCTGAACTGATTCCACTATACTGCCAAAGAGCAAAGAGCTTTGTGGTGATTTACATAGAACTACATGTTTTAGACAACCTTCTACGCCTTGGGGATGGAGCGGAGCAGGCTGAGAATCTCAGACTCGTTGTCCCCCGCAACTGCATTTGTTAGCTACAATCAATCATTTCACAGAAACGGAACCGAAGGCACATACCCGCTTTGCCCTGATGCCAGTCGACAACCTGTTTGAAAAATTTAGCAAAGGCACGCAAACACGACATGTCCGTATGAACTCACCAGAGGCCGCTGGAACACATCGCCGCTCTCCTTGAGCCGCCTCAACGCATCAGTCTCATTCGTAGCCCCCGGGATGATTTTGCCAGCCGAGGAGGATCCCCCAAGATACTCCAAGATGTTCTTCAGTTGGTCACCCGTCGGCGGCTCCTCGGTCACGTCGAGCTCGAAGTCTGTGCGCTCTGTCTTGCTCTGGGGTGTGTGGTTGCTGGCCTGGTCCTCGGTCGCATGGGCTACTGCCTGTGCATTCTGTTGCTTGAGTAGAGTGAGGACACGGGTTGATGTCGAGCTTGATGGCTTGTGGAAGAGGGTCACGACGTTCTTCGCGCCATGCTGCACAGACGGTTAGGTTGTGAATAATTAAATATTAATTGAACCTTTGACGCACCTCTCCGAATAGCTTCTTGAACATGGTGTGCGATGGTTGGTGTGCAGACGTGATTGGGCGTGTAGTTGAGCTTGAAGATGGAGCTTTGGCGTTGGAGCACCAGGTGATGTTAAAACAGCTGGAGGGTGTGACGTCGATCGCGTTCCTTCCGGGCTTGGCATCAATGTGTGCCTCAGGCCAATCGGAGCATTTGCACTCCAGTCATACAGCATTCCCCTCGCGGCAATCGAAAATGTGGAGGCACAGCCATTCAGTTTAGGACATGGTCAAGGTTGAATTGCGAGGAGGTCCCAGTATCATCGCAAACTTCTCCACGTCGTGCTGTGCACATCCTCACGGGAACCTGACAACCATTGGGAGAACTGCATGTTTATAGGCACAGCGTCAGGAAACGCAAGAGCTAGATTTCATAGACCACCCGTGCAAAGCCGAATGTACATTATACGCCATGAATATGCCCCTTTCCTCCCAAAAGTACGGGATCCGTTTTCAAGTGAACATGCGATTGATATTCGTGTCCATCTTGTGCTAGGCCTCCCATCCCCTCTGATCCAGAGTCATAGCCACCCCCGGGAACCATAATCCATGACAAAGTGTTCTAACCATGCGCAGCCTTCCCTACTCCTCCGATCTGGTGAAGCGCTTATGAGGTTGGGTTGGGGTTCATCTGTCTCCCCGTCAGTCTCCAAGTCGACGCATGCAGGAGCTAATGCGTTAGAACTCACCTTCCTCTTGCCACCGGTCATGGTGACGTTGACAAAGCGGCGGGTGTATGTTATCCTCTTCTTGGCGCGGCCCTTGGGGGTCTTCTTCTTCTCCTGGGGCTCAACCTGTGCACAGCGCAATCAGTCTCTGTTCTCTCAAAAGCGCTATCCCTTGTCAGGTGCGCTGACAGCAGCATGTCTCCAGCGTTCCATCTTTTCCCCGCGATCAGTTCGCCTCTGTGCGACCCCATCGCCAATCCAGGTGCATATCTCCAAACGGGGGGTTTCGTACCTTGGGAGTCTGCGACTTGACCTTTCCGGCACGAGCGAGGGATCCGTGAACTTTACCCATGATTGCGGTTGGTGGGTGAGATGGGTTCGATGAGGAGCGCTTGAAGTACTCTCGAGATTGGCTGTGTGGCGAAGTCGGTGTCAGCAGTGAGGCACTTGTCAAAAAGGCACCAGGATAGCCAGATATGGGGGCTTCGGCCGTGTGTGCGCAGGGAAGCGAGGGGCAGACGTTAACTTACGGGTTGCGGATGCAGTCGTGGTGGTGGGCGGGTGACTGTGCGGCGACGATGAGGAGGATGTGGGAATAATGGATGTGGACGCCAAGACCATAGCCGAGCCGGATCTGATAAGATCGTGCATCACGTGATAGATTATGAGGAACACAACTTTGAGATGGGGAGCTGCGCAACAACAACCAGCTTCACGAACGACATGGAAATGCATTGCGCAGCCAGGTTCAGACACCAACTTGCATATTGCACGAGTTTGGACTGAATTCGACACCGACATCCAAACAAGGTAACTCTTGGCCAGACTATTCAAGTTAGTTGCCGCGGAGGCATCGTGTGATGTCTATCTGCAACTTCGCATCCTCCAGCTCCATCTCTCCTTCTACACCACTGACCAGCAGGGCTGCTCATCATCGCTTCTAGCCTTCATCCTTGTGCATCCTGCTCTCCGCTCCAAACACTGTCGCCTCACTATGTATCTATCAACCACCCTCCTCTCCCTTATCTCCGCCTCCACAACCCTAGCCTCCAACCTCCCACCACCACAACAGCTTTTCTCCAACCCGTCCACCCCCCTCACGCCCACCTACCGCATCCCGACCGTGCACGAATCCGCCATCCAAGCCCGCCGCATCCTCCACCTCGAAAGCATCGGCACGCTCTCCACCATCTTCCCCTCCACACACTCCACCGAGAACCGTCCTGGAGATGTCTCAGGCACGCCCATCGGCCTGATGGACTACTACGGCGACTGCGAGCCCAGCAGCGGCAACCCCACCATCCTTGCCATCTCCATTGCCACGTCCTTCAAGAACGTCGATGCGGGGTCAAACATCACGCTGAGTCTGCGCTGGCATCCACCGAATGCGGGGAAGAGGCCTTATAGCGCAGCAGCACTTCCTCGCTTCTCGCTAGTCGGCTACTTGGAATATCTCAGTCCAGAAGATGTCCTGAAGCACGCGGTGCCGGCGTGCTTTGTGGGATATCACCCCGATGCTGCGGCGTGGCTTCCTGGAAATAGGATCCATGAGAGTAAGTGGGTGCGCTTGGTCGTGCAGGATGTATACTGGATCGGCGGGTTTGGAGATCGCGCGTACATTGGATGGATTCCGGTGACCGAGTGGCAGAGCGTGACGAAAGCTGAGATTGATGATTGTAAATTACCGGGTGAGAAGAGCGGGTGGCATTGGACGTCGTGGTTTGGACTTGCCGGGCAGGAGAGTGGGCCTGAGGCTTGGGAGTTGTAGATGTTGTGTTGTTGTAGGGTTAGTAGGGGTAGCTCCCACGTCTGTCTTCGGATACAAGCTCGCATCAACTACCTATACAGGAATATCAACGCTCGGGAACATTGCCATCTATCCCACGATCCGGGTACCTGCATCCTGCACCCTGCACTGCAACTCCCATTCCCATAATCTCGGAGCACCACAAACATAGAGAACAATCACAACGGCCCAAATTAAGACCCCTGTCCAATCTTTAGCTACTGCAAGCGTCCCAGCAATCTCCGAACTCTGTCTAATGGCGAAGTACATGGCTCTTTTAGGTCGCAACACGCCATTGTCGTACGTGTTGGCACTTCTCGCACGGTACTTTGGAGTGACATTTCGCATTTCGCATTCGTATTCGTGGTGTAGAGCTCTATAAGGAGTAGAAGGTGGCCTGAAAAAACAAATTACACCTGGATGAATGTTTCCGAGCCTTATTGCATGCAGGAGTGTCTCATTCATTTATTTCCGCGTGCTCCACTGTTAAGCCTCTGACTTGAGATATTGTACGTAACAGTATCTGACCCCTAAAAGGGGGGATTGTTGCATTAGATACTGCTATGTACGATATCTCGAGTTAGAGGCTCAAGTGTGCATTTTACAATCTCCTTACTGTGATGTTGCAGCATCCAATTCCTGGGATTAGACGTCTGGGATAGATCCATCACATATCCGTCATGTATACTTTGCATGTTCACTTACCTACATGTCTGTAGCAAGTGGCTCAAATGAGCATAGCCTCTGCCTCTGGACTATATACTCTGGACCATACGCATTTACAGTTTCCTTGGTGGAATTAAGAGGCACCGAACAAGGCTCGACAGTGGGTAATCCTCATATAGTACGTACATAGACCAGGATTTGCTTAGTGTATGTTCCGCGCCTTTTTGTGCGGAGACTGACGTGGTATGGTGACTTCATACAATGTGACGACATACGGCATTGAGATATAAGGCGTTTGGCTGTGTATTTCAGTATGCACCGAGTAAGGCGTTGATACAAGGCGTATTATGCAGAATGGATATGAGTTCACGTTCCACTGTGTGCTACTTTATTGTCACATGGAAGGAGTATCCAATAAAGTTGATGCATTCACTGTAGATACTCTTGTTACATATTTCGATCTCGATATGTGACCAACAGACTCGCTGAAAATGCGGTGCTTTTCTGCAGTGCAAGGAACTTCTGGCTCCTAGCTTGGAGAAGTAATCTGAATGATCTTGAACAGTTTCCCAGCCTTGACATTGTTGAGGAATCTCTTAAAGTACTCCCTGACGTTTATCCAACACAGACTACCCTTAATGTTCTTTGTTTGATTCTCCTCTATTGAGATTTATATATAGATGATGATGGTACATTTGATATGTCAATTGACAAATCCAACGCAGCACCACGAAGTCCTGCCCGCAAGATCTTCTACACACCTTCCTCCCATGGTCTAGAACTCAACCCATGATTCCAACCCCAAGTACACATCACAATCCCATCCACACCCATCTCCATCCCTTACCAACCACCACTCCATCCCTTCCCCTGAATCCCCTCCCACACCCAAACAAGCCCTCCCCTTACCCTTCCCCCCTCATCTCTTCCCCCCTAACCCCTCACTCCGCCAAACGAGATCCGCGACCCCAAATTCACCTCATTCCATCTTTCGGCCGTACGATCTCGAAGTGGCCTTGCATATTGTGGCTTTCGATGCAGGGTACTTAGCAGTATGCCGCAGGGTCCGCTAATGCAGATGAGCTTCCCGCACCTCATACGAGGGGCAACAGACCTCAGATCAAACTTGGTTTTTTCCTGGTTGGAACCAGGATTATTTCTTGAAGCTCGTGATTGGTTCCAGGCCTTCGTAGACCCTGTCTCGTGATGGGTTTTGCAGTGATTTTTGGGTATGTGGGAGGATTGGAAGAGAAAGGGCTGGATGCACACAACATACCACCACGAACAATGAAGAAAAGTATACCGGTACCACGTCAATGAATGAAACTCGCCTCATAGCACCCATACCTTAGCAAATGAAGCATGCAACATATCCATACTCCCATACTCTATCTGGCTAACATTGCGGTAACAATCCCCCCCAGTTAGCTTCACCCAGCAAGCATCCCCCGAATTAATTCGTCCATTCCCACCCCAAAAGCCCATGCAAAGCCTCCACCAAAATCCAACAAACCAAATAAAACACTCCCCACAGCGCCAAAATAATACCACTTTCCCAAGCCGGCCTCGCCTCACCGGCACCCACTGACTCAGTCCTACGATTAGCACACGGCTCGGAAACGCTAGCCACGCATCTTTGATCCCCGCGTCTGGGATCTCCGGTTTCGCTAAAGGTTTGATGAGGGGTGGCGATCGGGGATCTGGGAGCCTCTTTGCTAACATATTGTGGTGTTACGGCCCAAGGAGGGGGGGGCGCTAGTTGGGGGGAGGGTTGCAATGCTGCCGTGGTTTACGAGAGCACACGTATGTATTAGGTCTTAACAGAGCATGCATGAGTAGTGCAGAAGCGCACCGCTGCCGTGGGCTCAGCCGTCTTACAATATGAAAGATAGTAGGATCGGCTCGGCTCGGCTCAGGTGTGAGAGCAGGGAAAGCGGGTTTATGTTCTTTTCTCCGTTGTACGAACGGTATAAGGGGGGGTTATCCATTAGTCGGCTTACATCTGGTAGTAGTAGATGATAGATACCGACTAACACAAGTAAACATCCAGTAGACAAACAATAAGTACTTCCATAGGGAAAGATCTTGTCTACGTCATCATCCACTGTTCGATATTTCGAGACAATCCTCGGTACAGTATCACCATCCCAGACCATCAACCCTGAATCAAGAGAGAAGGCGTAGCCCTAAGCCAACTAATCCCCCGCCTACTGTCCCCGAGTCAGAAATCAATCACATGCCAGAAACATACAGAACGGTCTCTCCACAGCCAGTGCACAGTACAGAGGTGCAGATAGGTGTTCTAACAATAGCTAATTTGATACCGTGCACTGAGCCCCCTATCCCAAGTCCCCTCCTAATCCAAATCATTCCTCTTGACATACCCCAGTTCCAGATATTCTCAGACCATATTCCTAACCTGAGCAAACAAGGCAGTGAGGCAACGACATACCCATCTCACCCTAATAATAGCGCACTGACGTGTGTCACTGTCACCTCACCCTCCAACACCAAACGTAAGACCCATAGCCAGTTCATCAATCATTGGCAAACTATGTCCGTGCCGTGTTTATGTTTCCAAACAGTGTTTTAACGTTGTTACACTTATTGCAGGCTTCAGGCTTTCTTGTTGATTGAGATATAGAAAACGTACCTAGGTATATTCTTGCATCCTCACACATGGTATGTCATCTGTGACGACCAAAAGATCATCACTGACCAAACATAGTCCCCACAGACCCTTGTTCCCTGGCCAAACCCTCCATCAACCTACCTACTATCGCAGCCTGCTCACCATCTGTTTGATCTGCCCGATGCCTGTGCCTGCATCCCCCATCGTAACCCGCAGTCATAGTGAAAACTCCAAGACCATATCTTATGCATCGACCCTTTTGCGCGCGATCCGCAACAGCCAAACATCCCCAAACACCTGCATGTGTCCAACTCGCGGAAGTAGTGCTAGGGAGCTAGGTAGTATGGTGTACCATACCAAACCATCCACTCTCTCCCGACATCCCTCCCTCCCTGAGCTCAACGCGATACATCTCGCTGTGTCTTAACTCGTGACCCTACTCATCCCTAAATAATCTTCCAATGGGAATAAATACCGCGCTGGCTGCTTCAAACCGTGCCCAGTCTGCCCAGGCATAACCCCCGACTTCTGCCCACAGAAAAACCAAGTCGCTCTGCCCTATTCCATTCGGCCCACCCTTATTCCTGTCAGAACCAGAGTGTTGGGCAAGGGCACACCGACGCCATGGTAAGAAATTTACCGAGAGCCAACCTAGCATTTTCCCCGTAGATCGTCCCGCGTGGCGATCATTGGTCGGGGGTTCTGTCATGGGATATCTCATCGGAGTTTTTGTGCTTGGGACTCGTGGTCGTGAGTCGTGACACCGGTATGTCAATTTACTATTCGCTTTCGTTGTTGCTTGCCAAGCATCTATGCATACGGCTTTACGAGTAAGGGTAAGTCAGTGTCTTGAATGTGTTGAAAAATGAATCGCTCCGTTTGCTGCGTTTGAGCCACATCAATGGTGCAAAACTCGATTTTGTTCATTTTTTTATTTGAGCTGATGGGTTCTTCAAAACGCGTGTCTCCCGTGAGGATACATTATGCCTATCTTGATGGTCTGAGTAGTGGCTTGTTTTATTGTTTCTCTTTTTCGTTGCCGATGCTCATCTAGGCGAGATTCGCCGACATATCAAGAACGCAATGACGGTTTGTGAAATTTTGTTCTTGGCTACAAAACTTCGTCATGGAATCGCCTCTTCGCAAAGAATCGAGCCTCTGAGTCGTCATGATGCTCCCCCGCAATACTGTATCTCGAAAGGCTGAGAATTGTCAGTGAGCTGAACCAAGATATGCCGTAATATATTGCCTAGGAAGCGGAACATGCAACGTAGAAGCACCTTTAGTCCCTCGGAGTAATTCGTAGGACTAAAGGGGCCTAACACCCGAAGCTCAAGGTGCTAATGATATGAACCCCTCTGGCGGGAGGCATTAAACCCCTGGGGAATGACTAGTGTTCGGCACAAGCCGTGATTCGATCGATCTATGGCATCGTCCCCGAATAGGAGAAGTGACAGGCGTTCGAGAAGTCTTGTGAGAGTGGGGACTCGATTTTGAAGGATTCTGCCGCTAAGAAACTGCAAGAAACAGCTGGGAAACGTTTACCCTGACTCTGTCACTTCTGTAGCATGAATCAGTGTACATTTTGAAGCGTGTCGGTCAGATGTACTCCCGTAAGTCTAAATCGGGACCCACCAGCGGCACGGGGCGAGAGATCCCCCTTTCCCCCAACGAATAGTTTGGTCTATTGGCCGGTTGTAGGGAGGAGAAATTAAGAGTGGTTGAATGTCTTGCTCTATGACGCAGGATCTCTGGATGCAATCTTTTGCGTTAGCCTGTGTTAGCGGTAGATTTCTGATTGCAAGAAGTTTTCGGACCTGTAGCGGCCAATAAATCTCCTGAGTCGGATATTGTCGTTGGATGCGGTAAATTCCGAAAGAAAGAGCTGCGTCGTCACCTAGAGTCTTGGCTTTCCCAATCGCGGCGATTCGGCAACTGAGTAGTGCAACAGTATTAACTTCTTCTTGTAGATCTCAGTGCTTCCTCCGCCATCTGGCTGATTTTAAGACTCCGTTCATGACTAAGCTCCACTGATCTTCGCTACCCAAGTGCAATACATCTGGTGGGGCATTCCCGTTTGACAGCATGACGACGCAACTAGACGTTGCTCTGCTCTCCACCTGGCTACATATTTGAGATTCCTTAGATCACAATAATGCGGGGCGTTGAATATGTGCTGGCTTTCGATAACTAGGGATTCCACTGTTAGCGTGATAGACGCGCTAATTCTTAGTGAGGTTACCACGTGTGATAGTCGCAACCCAGTAAGAATAGTCTGAACCTTAAAAAGCCTCAAACATGATCTGGCGAGTCCGAAGGATTTACGATGCGTGACTCGCCAACTATTGTTGCTGGATCGGGTGTTTCAGCTTTCCCATGGTAGCGAGCATGCAGAAGCAGAGAATCATGGAACCGCGGTCTGGTATGTTTCCCCTCAGGTGGTGACCAGATTTATCTTCGGCTGTGGCGCCAGCACTTGGGACGACATCCTAAGTCTGGGTGGCTTTAGATTAAGGCTGGCTGCAATTATTTGGGGTATTTATGATGAAGCGATGACAAGGCAACCTGAAGATCGATGGTACACCTCTCGCAGATGACGATTGCATGATGCGTCATGAGAATAGCAAGTCGAAGGAGGGTTTGGTCTTGGCCCGGGAGTGGTGAAATCCGTAAAGTCGGTGAAGTCAATGCAATGTCCGGTTTAGTGCCTGTGATAACGGCGAGGTCAATGTTCAGCTGAGTCTGTTATCCACCTAGGCGTAGGACACAGGCAGCTAGTAGCATCTTGCAATCATGTCTGCTTGTATAGGTCGCTAAAGATGGGGTTCTTGGCCTTTGTACGGGAAGACATCTGTTTACCACAAGGGACTGTTAGATTTCGCTCGGACGGGAGTCATGAGCATTTGTGGCGTCGGAGATCAGCATGCCCTTCAAGGAAGGACAATCAAAAATTGAGGGCGCCTCTTTCGGAGCTTGACAACTGATTTAAAAGTGTCTCTTCCTCTAAGACAAACGGGTTCGAATTCGAATGCCCTTCAAAGAGTGGACTATACTGGAGATAGGAGAGGGCATCAATGCCATTCTGCACAAAGTGACGATCACTGGTGACAGCCCGACCTATGTGGTAGGATATGAGAGAAGATGAGAAGCTTGCTAGTGGGAGTTACGAGCGCAGGCGATGGTACTAACCCGTTTCGATCTTCGGCTTGCTTTCCTATGTGGTTAGGGAGGGGAAGCCCGGGAAGGGTGCATTTGGAGTCGCAACCGACACCTCGGTTCGGGGACTGCCAGCACTTTGCAGATCACGAACGGATGGTGCTCATTAGCCTTGCGCCCAGGAAAATCTGGGATAGCAAACAAGATCGTCACCGTAGAGAGGAAGAAAGGCTAAATGCATGAGCGGAGCGGTTGAACGGTTGGTGGGGCGGACGGATGAGGTCGAAACAAAAGTTGACGGCGGGGTTCACAAGCGAGGCGAACCAAACTTGGAGATGGAGTCGCCGAACTTGGAAGGAATTTCTGAAACAAGGCCCGTCCCTACGTGAGCAGTCCGGCACACGTCGCCAGCGGATGACTACGAATTGGTGATCCCAAGGTACAGGAGGCTTCATGTCGCACCAGACTTGAGTAGCCCGCCATGCTGCCTAATACTCTTTAGCCTTGTAGCCAGGGGGCTGTATGGCTTCGCCGCACACGTACTGCTGCTAATCAGGGTCCAGTATGCTCCTAGTCTTGACCCCACTATACGGACATCGGTCGAATATATGTGAATGAATGACACAGCTTGACAAGATCTGCTGGCAGATCGCCAATGCCGCAGCTGACGCCATGTTCGGTTGTCTAGTTGACGCCGATTGTCCGAATGGCACAATGAGTCAGTGACTATTTGGGAGGCGGTGGGGTTGCGTCCGAGGCGCATGCGCCAGGCATATAGTGGTATTACTCTATGGGAAGCAATGCATATTGCTTTAACGGCGAGGTCTGCTAAATTGGTAAGCAAGGGGGGGTTTCTAGAGCTCTGGAAAAACAGACCCATCCACGAGGCTGTTGGGATTTGATGAGCTTCATATCGGGTAATACAGGCATATGGTCACCCGGTCGTCGTTCGTACCCAGAAGGGATTGAAGAGTCTAAATTCAACCTCATAATACAACAAGGCGGACGACGATAGGTAACGGTGCAATGCGAGGTGTCTGACGCGCAGCTCAGGCGACAATGAGTACGGTCCTTAGTAGTCATGGTCTGGTGGCGCAAGTCGGTCGTGCGGAGAGACATATCATGAGGTTAGGGAAGGCGTCGATTTCCTCCAGTAGCCCTCGCTCACATGACAGCCAAACTCTGAATCCTAATGTTGATTGTTGGATGCTCCGCATGTGCGAGCAGCCAAAATAGGTTGTTGTAGGATTGACATGCCTAGTTTGGTGCTCAGTTCGTTGCTCGTATTGACACATGCTTCTGATAAATGGAATCAGCAGCAGATACGGTAATCATGGTCAGAGCTGTCAGAGAGCAGACAATCTACAGCTGTGAACGACGCCCTCTAAATACGAGCGTCTATTCCGACAGACTGGTGGTAGATATTGAAAGCAAGACCGATCGGGTAGTGGGCGTGCTGAGAAGGCGAAGGGGGTTTCGAAAGAATGGGGGTGTCTTTTAGTTCGATGCAGTGTTCTTAGTCCCCTAATATTGCAGTGGTTGATGGCGATGCAGGGCGAGAAACACTGCTTTCTTGATGTGGAAGGTGCCATTGTCGATCACTCTTTGCTGGGTGTGAAGCTCGGGCGATAGGGGGGTTTGGCTTCCACACTGACTTGCACGTATAATTAGGGTGCAATCAGCCCAATGTGGCGTCTGTTCTTATGGGATAGAGATGCAGTTGACGAAGTCTGATCGTCCACATTCCGGGCGTAGCCGACAGAGGCGCGTGAAAAGGTTCACATCCCGCATGGCGCCCGCCGGATCAGGGGTCCACAGCTCTAGTTGATAAGTAGTATGTAATGTCGAAATGATGGCCTCAAAGCTCGCGGCGCAATGGGGGTTCTTGTCTTCTGCACAGATTGGTCGTGCAGCCCCAGTCTGGGCGGCAGGGACTGTGTCTGTCGGCGTGGCTGCGCTCTTGGAAAGCCTTCTGGCAGACTGGCTGCTGCTTCTGCATTCCGGAATGTAGTCAGGATCGACACTGTCGAATTGTTTTTTGGTGAAGCCATGAGATCCGAATCGATCGGCTCGGCCACGTTTCAGATGGATTTAGCCAGCCTGTGCAAACTCTGGGGCTGGAGCACAATCTCGGCGGGCCGGCCGGTGTTGAGGGAGCCTCACATTTGGAAATTGCACACAGAGGATGACAACACCGGCGACCCGGTACCCTTGGAGCCAGTACCGAGTCATCGCGTCGCATGCGGTTGCTCTGCAGGGGCTGGGCGTGCGAGCACAAGAGAGCAGAATGCGACTTTTTGGTGATGACATTCTAGATGGGCGGTGCAGCGAATAATTGCCGAAGGGCAGCAACGTGGGATATCTTGGCCCGATTAGCAGCTGGCCGGCCAGAATGGGAAAAGAAAAGAGCAGTGCCAGAGACACGAAGCCAGGCCAATTGCGTGCTGCAGACAGTTGCGCGCTAGGTCGACGGCGTGGATGTCGAAGGATACTAGAGAGTGGTGGTCACTGGCGACCTGCTACGGCAGTCCCTGCGGCGCGCTGATGGCCGCCGCCGCCCATGTGGGAGATGGGGGCGCGCGCGCACGACGTGGAGGGCGACAATATGGCGATAGGAACAAAGGCCTCGGAATGGGATGCTGCTGTCCCAGCGTGCCAGACACGCCTCGTGCAGACGGAGAATGGGATCTGTAACAGCCCACGTGCGAGTCGGCGTGTGGAGGGCTCCAGCAGGCTCAAGAGACGCGGGCTGCTAACGTCATGCGAGCCACAGCGTCGGGTTCGCGCTCTCGACCACGCATCGCGCCGAGACACCAGCGGACTGTGGGTGGACATGTATACACACAGCGTGCGGCGCCAGTGACAGTGCGTCGTGTGGGTAGCACAGCAACCGCCAGAGCTGTTGGCCAGACTTCAATTTACCATCACCGGCCCTGATGGCTCATTGCACTGCTGCGCTGCCAAACAGCAATGGAAATGAGGGCGACGTCGTCAGGGCGCTGGTAGCGAAATGAACGAGTGTGGAGAAAGGACCTGCGCTTCGCCGCCATGTGTCGCAGCTCAGTCGTCCCATGTCTCCCCGAACGGTATCCCTGCGTCACGGTCCGTGATGGCACTATCCGCACTGTCTCTGGCAAGAATGCTGTACTGTGTATCGGTCGGATCCAGCCCAGACGTGCTTCTCCGAGCGCGAGTGCTGCTGGCCGTCTTGAGGGCCCTCACGGCGCAACCCGTCCAGGCCCAGTGCTTTGTGCGCCGGCGCCGCAGGGATGCCGCCATCAACCTCTGAGGCCGCTGGCAATCTCTCCGTCCAGCGCGCTCGCGGCTGTTGACACTCGATGGCGGCCCCCCTGTCCAAACAGCGCTCCCCAGTCGTCGTTCACCGCGCACAGAGCTCTTCCCAGCGACCCAGTCTAAATTAACCCTCACAGCTGCGCTCGGCCCCGTCTGCAGGCTGCGTGTTGGCCCCTTACAGATGACGGCCTCGGGAGCAGCAGCACCAGAGAGTTTGGGGGTGAAGGGCGGTGCTGCAGTGCTGCAGTGCTGCACAAAGACTGTCGGCGCACGCCAAACCCCCCTAGGCCGCCTCTGACGCTGCGGCACGCCACTCTGAACCTGTCACTCAGTCGCTGCACCAGGCCGTCGCCCACTGACAGCCAGACCAGCGGCCAGCCGGTCCAAGCAGCGCCGGCGGGTGACGACGTGCCTCCGAGGGACGGAGGAGTGGGTGTGGGCACTGCGCGCCATCGCCTCCGTGTGTCTTCATCCCGCACGCACATCAGTTGGCTCCAGCGGCATCCGCCAACTCGACAGGGATTGTCAAACCTCCTGCCAGACCCGGTGCAAGATCGTCCAGTTGAAGCCAAGCCCTCTAGGATGGTTGCTCCATTTTGTGGTGATTTGGAGCACCCAACGAAGCAGTCCTTTTGAGCCCTAGTGCGATATGCCTGTCCTTCGCCACTTTTTAATCATCCAAACACTCAGCCATACATGTCTTGCAAAATTCCCTTTGCAGTACCTGATAGCTGTCTCGTCTCTGCCCACGGTTTGCTTTTGGCCTCTTCAACTGCGTGAATGCGAATGTGCCGCCGCCAGCTGTGCTCCGAGGGGTGAGAGCTTACTTGGAAAACACTTGGGCACCAGTTGCCTCACCATCATCCCACGGCCGCCCTCGACAATTTGCTGGGACCGGCACTTTGCCATCCTCTGGCCCTAGCTGTCGGATTTTCGTCTGCACGTTTCGTTGCGCCTGGATTCCCATGGCATGGTTGATCGCCTGCAACGTCCCTGCCAGCATCTCCCGACCACAACCCAAGAGCTTGTAGTGCGGGCTCCAGTGTTTAGGAAGCTTGGACATCGTCTCCATAGGTACGTTGACCTTTATTTTGATATAGCTCCGCTCAGATTAACTTTCTGGTTCTGACCCTCTCAGACACATCAATGCACTGGTGGTCTCGTGGGTTGGTTGATACTCAAGACGCGCGACCGCAAAGCGCCTCCTATGGCTATAGGAGCGGAGCGCCATACAAGGAAAGCTGCTTCTAATTTAGATCACGCGTTGCTTTTCCGCCCCTTACAAAGTAGCGCTATGTCCCACAATCCTCCAGTACTTCATTCCTCTGGAGTTGGCCTTCCCGTGACCGACATCACTTCTACTCCACGCTCTGCAACCCGTTTCCACGACGAAGCCGACCCCGCCACCCAGGCCCAAGGTCCGCCTCCCTCCCTCCAACAACCCCCAAGCTCGAGACACCGGCCTTCCAAGGTGAAGGTCGCCGCGGAGATACGTCGAGCGTCCTCGACACCACACATGCGCAACCTGGCTCTCTCAACTTCAGGCGAGCTGTCGCCGACGGCGGACAAGCGGCGAAATAAGCTTGGGTACCATCGAACATCGGTCGCGTGTGGTAAGTCGACGGCCTGAGTGCTCATGTTGATAGTGGGGTCACTGATGGCGACGCATGTAGGCCACTGTCGGCGGCGCAAGATTAGATGTCTCGTTGCCCAGGACGATCCCCAAGGACGCTGCGCCAACTGCATTCGACTGAAGAAGGAGTGCAACTTCTTCCCCGTAGAACAGAATCCAGAAACCCAACGTCCACCACTCGGTTCGGCCGCCGACGCGAGTATCGGCCAACCGGACTCGTCCACAACATCCTCACCCCGCCATCTCCCTCCAGCGTCCGGGGACAACGTGGACGAGTTCCGCCATCCATTCTCTGCAGGGCCGACAGCTCCTTCTGCGCCGAGATACGTACCACCTCATGAAGTCGACATTGATCCCACCCATATCCCGACTTCAAGTGGAGGTAAGTGACAGGAATATTCGCCGGAATGGAAAGTGTTGCTGACACCCCTAGTGCAACTTCAACACCCTCCGTACGCCTACCCGCACGCAATAGAGACACAATGGCCTCCGCCCACCGGTTATCTTCCGTCTTCCACAGTGGCAGAACACTCACCTTCCTCTTCAGGATACTGGCAACCCTCGCCATCCACCGCGAACTCTACATATGGAAGCGAATCCAATGTGTCCGGCGCGCGGACACCGGCGACGATGAGCACCACCTCCAACATGTCGTATGGCGGCCACCCTGACGCGCATGCCTGGGGTCAGCCACCGCCAGCGCGGTCCATGTCATACGGCAATATTGAAGGACTCCCCCAGCAATATGCTAACCACAGGCCTCCTCTGCAGCACCCAGAGTACCCCCGCCGTACCCCTCCCTATCCATACCCGACGACAATAGACACGAACCCGTCGACTATTCACACGAGCACGCTTGGCGCGCACACGGCCCCTCTTTCTGCGCCCATCCTCCCGAACCAGCAGTACAACTACCAGCAACACTGGAGCCCATACCCACCGATGCAGAGTCCGGCGCACGAGATGCCGGCGCCCGGCCGCTCAATGAGTGCACAGTGGTATTCTGAACAGGCGCCTTTGGACGAGGTCCAGGAAGAGCCGACCTCCCAAGCGGCATACGTGCACCATGGGATACAGCAATTCTACTCCGGGCCCTGAGCTCAGGGCAATGCGCCACATCTTCGACCCCCTTTACTCGAAGCACGCGATTATTGCCAGTAGCGTCAGGCTCCGATTTCCCTTCCGGAACTTTTTAGACCGCATTTGCGCCTATTCTCCGCCAATCACATTCTGTACACCGACATCTAGGGTTCAAAGGGAAGGATTCATGGCGCTTTTCCACGATTGATATGTGGCCTCTGGATCGGATTTTGGGGGGAGCGGTATCCTATGGACCACGAAAAAGAGTGAGCCGTTTTCCGCGACCTACGGGAGGAAACGGTTTCTGGGATTATATTTTATTTCCAGCAGGGTTGGGCCTTGCAGCGTCCCCTCATCAAGTTTATGATGGATCGCGCGATTCAGCAGCAAACCTTAACTTGGAATGCACAATTTCACCAGCATCTGTTTCTACCTGCCAGCAAGGTCTGGGTATGTTGTGTACTCGTACCCCCTTCTGCATTTCGGGTTCCCAATTTTAGCTACCAGGGACTTGAGAAACGCTCGCTTCACGCTTATGGCAACTTCTCTTTTGGTTACCCTACTTTGTCCCCACATTTTCCACATTGTTTGTATGACTAGAGCCCGAGCGAAGTCTGCGAGATGCAGAGATTTCTTTTGCTCAGGGACCGACCTCCAATGGATGACCACGAGTCATGTCACACAGAGACCCTGTACGATATAGTTGGCCAAAAAAATCCAGCAATTGCATTATCTTGAGCTACGAGTTTGGAGACGCGGTGCGCTTCTGGTCGTCTTTACCCCACAAGTTCTGGGTATTTTTGGGTCGTGGTCACTCTACCATCTGTGATGCGTTCACCCGATACCCGCTGCGTTTCTGTTTCTGGTGCCAGTGAGGGCTTGGGTTTATGCATGGAACCCATCTAATCTTAACTGGACCTCATAGTTCTCGTCAATACCAGAAATAAAGCATTGCTCTTGTTGGTGGTTCTGACAATTGCACTCCACTATGGGGAAACAGGCCGTCTAGCCTCGCCAAGCCTGCAAATTGAAGGATGTCTTTGTTGACAGTTTGTTGGTTTGACCACACACAACGCGTCCCCTGTCGGATGGACTTTGACACTTGAACACCGTCAGATATTCATAGTACTTACGCAACTGCCCGATCCGATGCAATTGCCTGGGCCCCAGAGCCAAAGTCTGTCGATGCTCGAAGCATCTGCAAGGCCGTTATGTGCGCGAACAGAAACGTACAACGGGGTAATTACCATATATATCCTAGCATTTATGCAAACGACTGTTTCTCGCCAGCGAGCGAGAGTGTGCATGATGCATGCATGAGCAGCATATGCAAACGCTGCAATGGAAATCCGGGATATAGGTTGCACGGAACGCGTCCCGTGCAGGAGTTGCGAACTTGCGGACCGTACGCTCCCCTTCGCAGCTTCAAACATGGACTCGCCTGCCTCGCGTACGCACATAACATGTTTCCGTCAGGTCTTATGCCGTTCGTCTGGGGACAACTACCGTGTGTGATCTCCGCCGCGCCGTTTTTGCTTACCCGTAGTTTACAATGCGTATATCGCGACCCCGCATAAGGGAAACTAGGCGCTGGGTTCCGGACGGACTTGGGCTGGTGGTCCCCTCCATACAGTGTACAATGCGCGATCACTATGCAGCACTCTCAGCGACCACCGACGCCCCGCATCGGAATCGCAGTCGCAGCGCGATCAGCGAAGCCTCCGCATCAACCCGGTTACTGCGCCAATATGGTTTCAGGAACGTATGTTGTAGTGGAACTTTATTTTGGCGGAGAGGGCTTGGCTTGGCTTTGGGCTCGGACGATGGCGAGCACCCTCCGATGAACGGTACGGGGGACAGCAGTTGGATGTTGGGCATGAACAACGGTGCGCCGGGAGACAATGGCTGTGTGCGGTTAGAGGCGAGCAGAGAGGTCTGGGGACCTCGGGAGATGGCTGGTGAGGGGAGTAATGTTGGGGTTTGGTTGGGGTCGCATGCGTGTGATGGCGATGTGATGGGTCGTGTTGAGTGTGGCGTGGCCGCCGTTGACTCCACTACTCGACCTCCGACTATGTACCTAGGTATCTAGTCGTTGTCAGAGCCCGACCAAGGTCGACATGCACGGCGGCGAGGCGTCTAAGTAAACTCAATCATTGACAGCTGTAGCTGCTTGTTGTGACAACTGTGGCCTAACTTTGATAGGTAGTTGGTATGTACGAAGACTTCTTGGTCCTTCGTTGGATTGCACTGGGCTCCGAGCTCCGAGTCCGAGCAATCTGGAATCAGTTAGATGTCACGTGGGTCGGTGCTGGCATCATCCCGGACGAAGGGCTTCTTGCTTCAAGCTAGTTCTCGTCGTTTCAACCCACAACAAAAGAAAATTCTACCATTGGTGAATTTGTGCCGAAAAGCACGCTTCCCTTCTTCGGTCCGTTTCTCCACATGTACCTCATATTTTATCTGGGCGAGTGTGTCCGTGTCCTGGTGGAGAATCCGTATTCCACATGCACTTCTTGACACGAAAGCGAAGGCCTAATGGAACCTATTCTGCAATCCTAGACATATATACTAACCATCTTCAGCGCCTCAAGACCTTGCAGGTTGAAGAAGTGTTGGACCATTGCTGACTTTACACATTATGCAGTCCCCGACTTCTCTCGCTTGCTCTCGCCTTCCGATGTCCGCTTTCCTACAAACCAGGTTCTTCACAGCTGAAAGTCCTTGGCCGTACACCCCTGGGTGGCTTGCTGGTGCACCATCCTCAAACGCTGGCTTTCCTGGAGCACGAACCTCTCGCTTCTACCCCAGGTTCCTACACTTCGATGCAACCTCCTAGTCTTGTTCTGGTCTTACATGTGCATGTCTCAGACTCTTTGAAGTGAGCCCACATCTCGTGAAATGCAGATACTACCCAGTTGGCGTCAGCATTTGACAAATATTCTGATTGGACACGCTTATGTATACTTCTTTAGGGTACCGATTCTGTGTCACCTTCGTCGCAAAACCCGGTTTGGACAAACCATGGATGTGTATCTGATTTGGATTCTTATAGTGACCGTTTTTCTCCACGAATTATGGTGGTTCGCTTCACGAAAGGTGAAACAGGAAAGAAAAAGATGGACACCAATTGCAATACCCCCATTGGCCCTAAAAACCGTGCATTATCTGATCGAAGAGGATAAAATATACCGAGTGAGGAATAAGCACCCTAACCCTTTTGCGACCCAAAATAAAGTTTTTCCACTATCTTGATTCCAAGTTCCCTCTTTCCGGAGAATTCGAGATCGGATGACTTCAAGGCCTCCAGCAGGTCGAACCACATGGGCCTTGCGTTCCGATTTCCAGATAAGTACAACCCAGAACTCGGCTTGCTATTTTCGGTGGCATGCCGACATCCGATATCACTCGGCGATGTCACTGCTGTGAACTTTACGTGACCCTTATTTAGCGTAACCACAATATTGGGCTCAACTCCACCGAAACGGACCAAGTGCGTTGGATTACTCAACGTTGGGAGTTAACAACCTTACCAGCGGAGAAAAGATGACAACTTACAAAATCGTGGAAAGAGTTTTGCGACCTCATACTTCCCTCAAGTAATCTTGTGTGTCTTACTCACATCTCACGGTTGACAACGCAGGATAGTAATTCCACACTGCAAACCTACCGAGGAATCTGTATACTCATACTAATCGACAAACCCATTAAAACTCCTACAGCATGCAAGATGTTCGCCTCAATCATCAATCTCGATCTTCGCCCTCGCCAGCATCATCCAGCAATTATCCCTCTTACTCAGCACGCTCCCCCAAGCAACTAAGCCAACCACCGCCACCCCTCCCCCACCATGTCCACATACCAGACCGCCAAAACACAATACCTCAAAGACCCCGACTCAGAAACCACAACCTATGCCTACCGCATAATCGGTCCCTTGTCTCATACTACTAACCCCTCCAACAATAGCACCCCCCTGCTCTTCCTCCCCCATTTCCGTGGTGTCATGGACCTAATCGACCCCCTCCTTATCAACTCGCTCGCGACCACGCGCCCCGTCCTCCTCATCGACTATGTAGGCACCGGCAAATCCACCGGCAAAGTAGCCTCTACCGCGGGTGAATCCGCCTCGCAGATTCACCGCTTTCTCAAGCTTGCCGGGTTTGCTGTAGTCGACGTGCTGGGGTTTAGCGTCGGGAGTCGCATTGCGCAGCTCGTGGCTCTGAATGCAAAGGACAGCGGGACGGGCGTCGCTGTGCGTAGGTTGGTTGTTGCCGGGGGGACGGCGAATCCGGTCGAGGGGAATGGGATTCAGAGGCCGAGGGCTGAGCGGGCTGAACGGATTCCTGAGTTGGCGGCCGGGCCGGAAATCCCATTTGAGGCGTTTTATACGTTGTTTTTTAGGCCGGATGAGGTTGGGAGGAAGGCGTGTGAGCAGTGGTGGGATCGCTTAGGGGAGAGGAGTGAGGAGTCTTCTGGAGAGCCTGTGAGTAGGTGGGTGGATGAGGGCTATAAGGCTTGGGATGAGGCGGCAGGGATTCAGGGCCAGGCGACGCAGCTTTCGGCTTTTGATAGTGTGGAGGGAAGTCAGGGGAATGAGGGAAGCTGGGAGAGATTACCGAGTCTCGATATCCCGGTTCTGGTGGCCAATGGTTCGGTGAGTTGTATGCCGTTGTGTGAATTGGAGTGGTTCTTGGGAATGAAGGGAAGAGAGGTGTGCTAATTTGAATAACAGGATGATTATATGGTGCCGACAATCAATACGTTTGTTACGGCGCAGAGGATTCCGAAGGCAAAGGCGATTATTTATCCGAATTCGGGACATGCGTTTTTGTATCAGTATGCAGAGGAGTTTGCTGCTGACGTTGATAGGTTTCTCACGGCTGCCGTGTAAGGACATAACGCAGAGGCGTGTCCTCTGTCAAGAAATCATGGTTCGGAAACAGTGGTGATACGCACGAGAAGATAGAAGAGTTCTAGTAGAGTAGATAGAATAATGGAATGAAATTATGGAACTCGGAAATCATGTTCAAGAGCGCGTCACTACTCTTTGAACAATATCATTCGTTCGGGGTTGATTGACAGGAAGTCTAGCATAGGTCAGAGAGCATCAATTCCATCAACATGTTCGCGTCCATCAGGTTACCTTACACGCAGTCCCATTGAATCTGGGTCTACTACAACCATTAACACGGCGATATCTCAAACATCACCCTGAAGAGTCAAGTCAATGTCAACTAACACCTTCAAGATACCATCATCCTCTCGCCACTCTCTGCCCCAATAAGCACAACCACAATTTCATTCCGTAGCAACAGTAATGTCCTTCCCCTTCCACCACACCTTCCCCGGTTCCTCCCTCATCTTAAACAAAAACGCCATCAACTGCGTACTAGCCTGCGGCCCAATAAACACCGCCCTCGCCGTCCACTCGCAAAGATACTCCCTATAAGCCTCATACCCCGGCGGATACACGGGATTTCCCAATCTCTCCTTCTCCGTGCCGGCAACCACTGGAATGAAGGCTTTTAGCCCGACGTCCTTCATATGATCGAGGAGATCGTTTAAAAGGAAAAGTTGGCCTGTTTGTTCGAGGCGGTGGAGTTCGCGTTTGAGGACCGCGAGAAGAGCTGCGGATTCGGGGAAGTCGATTGGGTTGTCGCCTGGATATCCCCAGTTTAGAAATCCGGCTGCGGGAATGATTCCCTGCTCAATAATATAAAGTGTGGTTTCAGCATTCACTCTCGCTTTGGCGACATTCATATGTATAGTACTTGGGGGTAGGTTATGGCTGAAGTTGGGGATGTGGCCTTCGTTCTCGCTCACCATGAGCCACATGTCCCAACTGTATTTAATGTCGTGCTTGAAGCGGATGTCAGTGAGGTACCATTTCCAGAAGCCGAATTCAGCAGGCGTTATCATGTCGGCGCGTTGTTGGGAGGATGTGTGGAAGTGGCGACAGTAGGGGCAACGCCAGAAGGGTATGCCGGGGTCGAGGTTTTCTTCGCCGGGCTGGAGACCTTTGCGATCTGTAGATGCGTTAGCGGGTATAGAGGGGTGCAACAAGTCACATGAAGGGGAATTGAGCGCTCACCAGCCTGGTCAACAAAGAGTGTTACACATTCGAGACAGAGGAAATGCCCGCACTTTAGTTTGCATCGCACTTCGGATTCGGTGTCCCAGTCATCGCTGCAAGCTATGCAATTTCCCAAGTCATCTTCTGGGAGAGGGTCTTTGCAGTCGACTTGCACTGCTTCTTCGATGTCTGGGCGAGGGAGCCTGCATTCTTTGCTCTAAGCAATGGAGAACATGAAAAAAGCTTGTCTATGGGGTAGCGAGCTTACCACTGAACGATAGGAGCAACAATTTTTATCGCTGTCATCTGCTCCCTAACCGCAAAAAATGCCCGATCCGAAGAGCTGTTATATAGATCCTATGTTTCCCACCCATCAGTCTCCAGTGGATACAAAACCAAACGAGAGAAACTCACATACAACCTAACCCACCAACTATCCGGCCCCGACCTACAATACGGCTGCAACTCCCTCCACCTCGCACACGGAATCCCATAACAATCCTCATCCACCGCCACCTGCCCCTGCTGATCGCCTCCCAGCACCAAACTCGTCGTCCTCTTCACTATATAAAAAAGTCCCTCATCCCCCCTCTTCAACTTAAACTTCCCACTCTCCAACAGCGTATTCCCCGGATACCGTGTCACCCGCTTCATCGCCCTGCCGATTGGATTCTCGTCGTGTTTGTCTTTTGCTGTTTCGGCGAGGATCCAGGATTTGAATTGAGAGAGGTTGGGGGGCGGGTTGGCGGCCCGGGTTAGGGTTATGAAGGTTTTGTCGAAGGCACCTTGGCCTTGGGGACGGCGGCGGTGAGTCGACCATTTGGGGATTTGGAGACGGAATGATGAGGCTGGGTAGCCGAGCAGACATGGGTAGAGGTAGCGTGTCATGTGATTGGGCTTGAGGACGGAGCCGCCGCCGCGGAAGGCGTAGGGGTCGTTGGGACCGGGCATCTTTGCTTTTGAAAGAATATATATACTACAGTGGCGAACTGTTGGAGAGGAGTTTCTGAGCTATGGGGGTAATATTAATGGTTAAAACGACTTACTCCTGGGAATGTTGGAATTTGAGGGCTTGTGATGTGGCTCTTCGTGATGAAGTTTAGAGTTCCATTTGGAGTAACGGATTTGGGAATATTAATGGCGGGAGCAAATTACTTTTCTGGATGTTGGAGTTAGGTGATTGTGACGGGTTATTAGTGACGCATATGTGAAAGTGTCATATGTAAAGACCCCAGCAAAATTATTCTTTCAACACTCTTCCCATTTCCAATTCCACTTCCAATTACCTCTCCACACCCCGCCTACGAGCACTCCCCCCACTCCGCCTGACACCAATTCGCCGTCCCACAAAATTCAACCTATACACTCGTTAGTCTCAATTCAATCCCCTCCCCATCACGCCACAACACTTACCCCAGTCCCACAGAAATTACTCCCCGAGCAACACAATCCGTCCAAACACTTCCTATTCACAATGGGCCCACACGTCTCTCCCGCCCCCGCCGTGCCTGCCACTCCCCCCGGATTACTCAGTTCAGTCTCGCTGTCACATTTCCCGAAGCCGGATTGACAACCGGTTCCGCAGTAGAGAGATTGGTCCTGGATGTCGTTTTTGGGACCGCAGTGGCCGGCGGAGGAACAGCAGCGGTAGAAGTAGCCCTGTTTGCGGTGGTGTTAGTGGGGGTGGGTAGATGGGGAATATTTGGGTAGGAGGGAGGATGACGAGGGATTTGGGGGAGGTACATTTATACCAGCACCAGGACAACTAACCCCGCCTTGGGCATGACCGCAGACGTCGATGTTGGGGACTTGGTTGGCAAACGTTGCGGCTGGTTTGGTGATTGTTTTCAGTGTCGTTGTTGCAGCAAAAAGGCTCTAAAATTCATCAGTCAAGGATTCAGATCGGGGAAGGAGGAAAATAATATACCGCGCAACTCGATCCCGCGCCGGAGAACTCCTTCAAGCAGTCTGCGGGATTGCAATGGGCAGCTGTGGTGTCGCACTGTGCAGTATTAAAATCCCCGATAACGCAGGGTCGCAAAAGGGGGTGGAGGTACATACCCATCCGTACTGGCTACCTGGACGAATCGTCAGTACTGTCTCCAAACCCTCCAACAACGGGCCTCAAGAACGTACAGCATTTCCCCGCCGCACATTTCTGATTCGCATACTTCGGCCCACAATTCTGCGCACCCACAGCCCAAGAACCCAGCACAAGCGCCATGAAGATGGACCTCCGCATTTCGAACTCGAAAATCTGCACTCGATCGTCTTTATTACAATACAGCAACAATCAACAGAGGAACCAAGGGACGACCGACCAGTCTTTATACCCCCCCTAGCCCCCAGCCAAGAATGCCGTAGAACGGTAAGCCTGCAGTCCCACATCTCACCGTTAGCAGTCCTGAGCAGGGATATTTAGGGCCATTCCCCTCACCACATGTCCCTCATAAACACGATGCATGCATAAATAGATCCGTAATGCGGGCATCATGACGGGAGGCGCCGCGTTACAAGAGCTTAGCACGTGCTAGTAACGCGAGATGTTGAGCTGTGCCGAAGTGCGGGCGAGTGACATGCGGAAGCTGGGGGCTTTGGGGGGTTGGGGGGTGGTAGTTAGGGCACCCCTTTTGCAGAGTGGAGATGTTAGAGGTGCTTGTGTTGTTCTGGTGGGACGGTGGACTGGGAATTGGGTAGTGTGTTGGCACATGGAAAGGGGAAGGGAGGGGGATGCAAATTGATGGAGACATATCCGGTTGGTGTGGAGGCTTTGGGCTTTCGGTCGAGAGATGCTGGATGGGTTTGCCCGGGCAACGGGGTATTGGGTGAGGGAATAATGTTGGATTTTATTGAATTTGTTGGTTACGCTGGGATGGCCAGTAGTCGATTTGGAAACCGACACCATGGTCGTTCACATCAACATTATTTCGAACCCTATATTTCCGAAATGTAGGCGTGTATATGTGTTCCTAACAGCGTCTCAAGCCACAAATCACAAGCATATCCTAAAAGGACATAATCCCTGTGGGTAACGACCTCTCCATTATTTTGAGCAAAGAGCTCTATATCTCAGACGCCAGCATCCGCGCGTCTCAGCATGTGATCCAAATCGTCGAAGCGTCCGACGCCGTATCAATGCAACTTTAAAAAGCCGACCCAATGCAAATAGAAGACCTCCATCGTAACAAAGCCAAGTCCAATACCTCATGAGTCCCCGAACCACCACCTCATTGCAGCTGCCGGGCAGTTCCCACATAGATACGAGTATCATCGTAAACTCATAACCAACCACTCCCACTCACATAACCACACAATTCTCATCCTGCTGTTTCTGATTCGTGCGACTTAGTCTCTCCCTCCCCTTCTGTGCCTTCGCTCCCCCTTTCTTAAGCTCCTCCAACCGTTCCTGCGCCTTCGGAAATTTATACGCTGTAATGCCACAAGTTAGCCAAATAACCCCCTCAAACAGAATAAGACAACACAAGGATAAAACTTACAAGCAGCCCTTCCATACCACCTCTTCGCCTCCTCCAAGCTCTTCGGACACCCAATTCCCACCTCTGTGAAATAACCCATAGCGAACAAAGCCTTAGCAAGCGGCGGTTCCGCACACGCTGCTTTGCGAGCCCACAGATACGCCTCCGTGTCGCTCTGATCGAGGATGCCCTGGCTACCAGTAAGGTACCATCCAGAAAGTGCGAGTTCGCTCTGATGCTCGCCCTGCGCCGCTGCTCTCGTATACCATCCCAAACTCGATCTCGCGTCGATCTGACACCCGAGCAATCCATACTCGTACGCCTGTCCCAAGCGAAACTCTGAGAATTTGTAGCCCAGCTCAGCAGCCTGGATGAATAGAGAAAAGGCATACTGTTCGTCTCTGATGATTCTATCACCGGGAGGCGGGGCTTCGTATAGCAGTGCAAGCTCGTGGAGGGCATGAGGGTTGGCCTCGTCAGCACGGTCGGCTGCACGTTTTAACATGTTGACTGCCTCGCCGAGATTTCTCTGCTGGCCGAGAAGGCCTTTCAGAAGAATCATTCCCATCTTGTAGAGTGCGGCGGGGTCCCCTAAGGCTGCAGAGCGGCGGTACCATTGCACGGCTTTGAGAGCATCTTTCTTCGTTCCGCCGCCGTCTTCATGGCCCATCTCGCAGCATACTGCTGTCCTGTACGCAGCTTGGGGATGGTTTCCTTTGGCAGCTGACTGATAGAGAGTGAATGCCTCCTTAGTGTCGATCTGTAATCCCAGAAGACCCTGTCCGTAGCAATCTGCAAGATAGAACATGGCGTCAGGGGAGCCGGTCGCGACGAGCTTCTTAACAGTCTTGTGCGCCTCGAAGATGAATTTCTCACGGTTTTTGTTGCGAGTTCTGTTATCAGCTGTTCCACCCTCATCTGCAAGCACTGATGCAGCTTCTACTAATTTCTTTGCAAGTAGTAGGCCTGTCGCACTGTCGGCGGGGTTACTTTTCAGAGTGTTTCGAAGGCGGTTCAACTCGTCGTGGGTTACGGGATGTGGGACAGAAGCGGGTCTCTGAGGTGGTGCAGTGGCAGGTGCGGGTTGAGCTCCATTGCCCATCGGGGTGGGATCCGTGTGATATTGTCTCACCGGTGGCGGTCTCACGGGTTGACCTTGCTGGTCTTGCTGTTGTAGGAGGCCTGGACGTACTGGCACAGGGTGTGCGGGAAGTGCATCAGGATTTGCTGAACGAGGCTGAGTCGTGCCAGGTCGGCGCATAGGGTCGCTCGGCATCCGACCTGGAATGGGGCCTGCTGTCCCAGGACGAGCAATCTGATTACCGAAAACCATTGGAGAGCCATTTCTCATGGCATTCGGACCGGGTTCTGAGTATGCCGATGCATTGGAGTAACCTCGTTGGACTGCAGGCGGCTGACCGCCGTATGCTGGATTTTGGCCGAATTGGCCTGGAGGTCCCCGATTCGGCATTCCGTCTGCTGTCATGCCCCTGGGTGGTGGCCCTCTTCCACGAGGACCGGTAGGTAAAGAATTGGGCGGAGGCTGTCGATATTGTCCAGCTGGAATCGCGGGGACTGCAGGTGCATCGCCAGGCATCTCAAAGACGGCATTGGGCTGTGCATATTGCCCATGCAAGTCGGGCTGAGATCGGCTCCTGGCAGCTTGGTTGTAAAAGTTCTGCCCTTGAGACCCTTGATCAAAAGCGGCACCAGCAGCAGCGGGCGCTGCTGCTTGCATAGACTGATTTGGAGCTGGAGTCACCAGGTGGTTTTCAATGGAAAATCCTCTACGATGTTTCGGGTCAGATTCAGGGATGGCGTCGAAATTGGGCATGTCGATGGACGATGCTTTGCTCTGGCGGTCATGAGGAACAGTATTGTCGCCATAGTAGTCATCGTACAAGTTCTCCAGATCCCCTGCATCTTGTGGATGTTGAGATTGATAGTATTGCTGTTGCTGCTGCTGAGGCGGCGCCTGTGGCATTGGTGGTCTCTGCTGTTGCGGTTGTTGTCGTGCGTAATCATTCTGTCTCGTTCCGCCGGCGGTCGACGGACGAGGAGGAGGAATGTACGAGGGCGATTCCGGTCCGTGATAGCCAGCTACGGGTCCAGGCTCTACATACTCCTGGGGCATAGTCATGGATCGTTGCGTACCGGAGCCAAATGCCTGCCGCGGTGGAGACTGCTGGTTGTATTGCTGCTGAGGTGGGCCTTGCGGTCGTTCCTGGTTCATAGGAGCGCGATTAGGGGGAGGCTCCTGACGCCCCCTGAACCCCTCCGAATGCCCCGAGTCCTGTCTCTGCATATCCGGATTCGCGTACCCTCTTCCTGGTGGCGGCCCTCGCATTTGCGGGGGCATCATCTGTCCTCGGCCTCGACCTTGTGATGGTCCCTGTGGCAGTCCCTGTGGCAGCCCCTGGGGCGGTCCTTGGGGCGGTCCTTGGGGCCTCGGTTGTGCCTCGTTTTGAGAGCCAATACTCATCAGCGTCATTGCCTCATCTAAAGAATCGCTTTTTTGAGATTTGGGTTTTGTTGACGGAAATGTCGGGAAGGGATTGTCTTGAGAAACTTGCATAGGGGACAATGGAGACACGGGAGGTCGCCCTCTCCCTGATATGGGTTAGTACCTGGTGGCCCTCTTGCTGGCTGCTCTTATCGTGACCTACCATTTTGCGGCCATCCTCCTTGGCCTTGCGCCGGATGGGGCGGCGGCATGTTGCCGCGTCCTCTTGGGTCTCCGCGCGGCATGCCTCCCTGCGGCGGCCTTCCATTTGGTCCCATGGGCCTGCCCCTCGGGTCCTGGCCTTGAGGCTGCTGGTACATGCGCCTGTCGTGGCCCGGCTCCTGGCCATATTGCTCTCGCGGGGGAGGCTGGCGCGCCTGCATCGGCTGCCTCATTGGCGCACTCCCGCCCTGCTGTCCTCCTCGATATTGCTGTGAGTTTTCGTAGTCCCATCCTCCGCCCTGCTGTTGGTGGTAGTAGCCATTGTCCTGCTGCGTGTATTGCCCCTGATCGTTGCCGTATTCGTCGTAATACTGGTCGCCGTACTGGTCGTTGTAGTTTGCGCGCTGCGGAGGTTGCTGGTTGTAGTTTTGCTGCTGTCGCGGCTGCTGATAGTCGTTCTGCTGGTAGGCCATGGCGAATGGGGGCTGCGGTACTGAAGCCACCGGCGCGGAAGTTAAAAGCCTAGCGACGTGTGCAAGAGAGGACCGGCCCGGAAACCGCCTGGAAACGGCCGACAGGCTCGGAAATAGTGAAAAGGAGTGTTGAACAAGTCGCCCAGGCGTGGCAAAGGAGTGTCGGGGGGGAATGAAGGAGAGGACTCAGGCGCGATGGCACTAGGAGGGGTCCCTTGGAGGTGTTGATGTTGTCGTGGTTCGCGCGATTCGAGGGTTGAGGTGGACTTCGGCCACAGTCAGCGTACCCCTCCGGCCACACACATAAGGCGCAGGCAAATGAGTGGCTTTACGGGATGGCCAGCAGTCACCGTACCGTATTGGAGGCGCCGGAAAATAAATGAAAATATGTAGGTGGACAGGACAGGACACGAACGCGCTGAGACCGAAGTTGAACGGCGGACATACCTGGACTTCTGAAACTCGACGCCACAGGCTCTCCCCCGCTGAGCCAGACGGGGCCAGTGAACTGGCGTCCTGCAGAGAGCCGGCTGCACGACCACCGCCGACGCACACTTTGCTATTTCTCGGTGAGACTGTCGTCGCAAGGTCAGACCTTGTCGGCTCGTTCTCTCAAACTATTCGCATATGCTAATTTCAGCGCACAGGGGAGGAGGGGAAACAATCTTGGGAGCACAAGGTCGACGTCGAGAGATGAGTGCGAATTGTCACAGGGCACGACAGTCAGCCGTCTGTCTCAGCTCTTTGCATCACAGTACAAATCGGTACGTATGCACATTAAGCATGCTTCACGGAACGAAGCAGGAACCGCTGGTGATCAATTCATGCACGCCACGGCCGCCTGCCAATCACGGGCCGAGGACGACGCGTTCCTGTTGATCGCTGTGGTCACCAGGGGAGTGGAGCGAATCCAGTGGAGCGAATCCAGTGGAGCGAGCGTTGCGGATGAGTGGTTGAGCCGTTGAAGTCGGACCTTGGCAAAGCGTGAAAGGCCAGGCACGTGTTATTTGCACAGCCACTTGGGTGGCGTCTCCTGTGGCGCAGTCGCACTAGCCATCATCGAGAGACCTTATGGCCTCATCGAAAGCATCTTCTCGACCGCCACGCCATCAGCACCACTCGCCTTCTCCATCTACCCGCCCTAATCACGTCTGACGCTGCCTACTGGTTGAGACTTGCCAGCGTAATTGTGAAGCATCAGCCTGCAGCATGGCCGGTGCCAGGACTTACATCAAGGCAATAGGAGCGTATGTTGCGCCATCTCGCACTTCCGTGACCTGCATACTGACATATCACAGCGGTGCAGCCCTCTGCATCGGCGGTCCGGCTCTGGTCTGGTATATCACGCCGACCGAGGAAGAGATTTTCAAGGTAATGCTGCTGTTGCCGCCTCACGTGCACTGGCATCGTCCATTTTGCCTTGAAACAGGATTCTAAAAGACTGTCCAGAAATACAACCCCGAACTCCAAAAGAGGTCATTGGAACAGAGGGGCCAGAGACAGCAGGAGTTCGACGATTTTGTCATGAAGTTGAGGGAAGCTGCAAAGTCAGATAAGCCCAGTAAGTGCTGTTTCTCACCCGGTTGATATGTGTGCTAATGATGCTTAGTCTGGACGGTGCAGAAGGAAATGGAAGAGAAGAGAGTTGTGGACGCTGCTCAACGACTGAGGTCTGACCACAACACGTTGACAGACGAGGCAGAGCGGCTGCGAGCAGAAATCAGGTCAAGTGCAAAGTGAGCGTTTGAAAATATACAATGTATACTATTCTCTTCTCTCGCTGTATATAGTATATAGGTCTTGTTTTGGATCTGCGACGACGGTCTTACGATTATGATATCTTGAAATCTCAATTATCTAGCAAAGTTTATTCTTCGTGCTCTGACCGCGTCCGTGTCGAAACTCTGAGGATGACCAGTATCCGCTGCTATTTCCAGCGTGAAGCTTGTAGGCACTTGGGCAGCAAAAACACGAATTACGCATTGCATTTATAACACAAGGGTTTTTCTGGATTGAAACAGATGCGCCTTGGGGATCTCCAAAAAAGGCCCACCATCCGTATTCGGGTGGGGCAGCATGTGACCGCGCGACGACGCGACCCAAATCCGGCACGTCATCCCACGAACTCCATCCCACCACCATCAGACACGTCTCCATCTGCCTCAGATGCCCAGCGATGCGCAAGCCCCCGTGAAGCTATCACTTCCCCTCGTACTGCACCCCCTTCTTCCTTTCATACTACAGCGCTAACAGCGCCAGGAATTCCAACAAGACATCTTCAATGAATTGCGGGAGGAAGATGAACTCGTCCTCCTTGCGCGCGGCCTCGGCATCTTGCGCATCGCCACGAACCTCCTCCACTCCTATGACGCCGCCGGAAACAACTTAATTCTGCTCGTGGGCGCCGACGACCGCGAGAATGTGTGGATCGGCGAGTCGCTGGCGGAGCACGCGGCGGTCAGTATGGCGCCAAAGGCCAGAGGGCTGAGCCTAGTCAACACGGATCTCATGAGCGTGGGGGCGCGCGAGAAATTGTATGCGCAAGGGGGAATATTCAGCATCACATCACGCATACTGATTGTGGACTTTTTGTCAGGGCTGCTCAATCCAGAGACAGTGACGGGCATGGTGGTGCTGCATGCCGAGCGGGTCGTGGCAACCTCGCTGGAGGCCTTCATCATCCGCATATACCGGCAGAAGAACAAGGACGGCTTTCTCAAGGCTTTCTCAGACCAGCCGGAGCCCTTCACGACCGGATTCGCCCCGCTGGCCAACATGATGAAGAATTTGTTTCTGCAGAAACCGGCCCTGTTTCCCCGCTTCCATGTCACAGTCGCCCAGTCGCTGGAAGGCCGAAAGAAGGCCGAGGTGATTGAACTGGAAGTGCCCATGACGGATGCCATGAAGGATATACAAAATGCCGTGCTTGAATGTGTCGAAGTTAGTATTAGCGAGCTGAGGAAGGCCAACACAGGCATCGAGATGGAAGACTGGACGCTCGACAGCGCGCTCCACCGGAATTTCGATACCATCATCCGAAGGCAGCTCGACCCCGTATGGCATCGCACCAGCTTCAAGACGAGGCAGATTGTTCGAGATCTTAGTCTCCTTCGTACCATCTTGCACGCTTTGCTGAGCTACGATGCGATCAACTTTAATAAATATCTCGACACCGTATTGGCAGCATCACAGCCTCCACCAGGATCAACCAGGCAAAATCAATCTCCCTGGCTCTTCCTAGATGCCGCAGACACAATCTTCAGGACTGCAAAACGACGGGTATATCAGGGAAAAGTGACAAATGCCGATCTAGCAAACACATCTAATGCAGTCCCAGACTCACTCCAACCAGTCTTGGAAGAGCTACCGAAGTGGAACCAGCTCGCCGAGATTCTGCAGGAGATAGAGCAGGATGCCTACTTCAATCCAGCTCCACAGGACACGTCAAATGGCTCTATTCTCATCATGTGTGGTGACCAAGGGACTTGTCGGCAACTGCGAGAATACCTCCAGACCATGTATGTTCGGCCAGAGGAGACAGCCGAAGAGGATGAGGACGAAGAAAAGACACCCTCGGCGTCCTTCATGATGCGCCGCAAACTACGCAACTATCTAGGCTGGAAACGAGACTTTTCCAACGTCAGCGCCGCCCTCTTTTCTGAGAATCAAAAGGCCATAAACGGGAGCACCGACCAGCGCGTACAGAGCGGTAGAAGCAGCAAAGCACCTCCTGGTAAGAGGCGGAGGATTCGAGGTGGCGGAAGTGCTAGTTCTGGCTCAACACGTACAGATACCGGCGCCGTACGGACAGCAGGAGACCGAGACGCCCACATCGCAAGCCTCATGGCCGAACTAGCACCCACTGAGATCGAAGCCATGCAAAAGACGGAGATTGGCTACGATCCGCTCGACAACATGGAAGACTTCTACGAGCTCTTCGACATGAACTCGCTTGTCATCATCCACCCCTACGAAGGCGACATGGACGAACACGTCCTCGAAGAAACCAAACCCCGGTACGTAGTCATGTACGAGCCCGACGCGGCCTTCATCCGCAGAATCGAAGTCTATCGCTCCTCGCACACAGACCGCACCGTCAAAGTCTTCTTCATGTACTATGGCGGCAGCGTCGAAGAACAACGCTACCTCTCCGCCGTCCGCCGCGAAAAGGACTCGTTCACGCGCCTCATCCGCGAGCGCGGAAACATGGCTATCACGCTCAACACCGCCGCACTCGACCCGCAAGACTCCTTCCTCCGCACAATCAACACGCGTATCGCCGGCGGGGGCCGTCTCGCTGCCACCGCCCAACCCCCCCGCGTCATCGTCGACGTGCGCGAATTCCGCAGCAGTCTCCCCAGCCTGCTCCACGGGCGCGGCATGGTCGTAGTCCCCTGCATGCTCACGGTCGGCGACTACATCCCCACGCCCGAGATCTGCATCGAGCGCAAATCCATCCGCGACTTGATCGGCTCCTTCGCCAACGGCCGCCTCTTCAACCAAGTCGAGTCCATGATGCAGCACTACAAGTACACGATGCTGCTCATCGAATTCGACCAAAACAAGTCCTTCACTTTGGAGCCGTTTTCCGATCTCTCGGCGCCGCCGACGACAAGCATTGCTGCCGGCCTATCCACGACGCCCGATCTCCAGGCTAAGATTGTCATGCTGACCCTTGCGTTTCCGCGCCTCAAGATTATTTGGAGTTCGTCGCCCTACCAAACGGCGGAGATCTTTGCAGAGCTGAAGAAGAATGCAGAGGAGCCGGATCCGTTGACGGCGGTGCAGAAGGGTCTGGATCCCGAGATGCAGGGCCAGGAGATGCGCACGTTTAATCAGGTTTCGCAGGATATGTTGAGGGCGTTGCCGGGGGTTAATGAGAAGGTGGTTTCGACGCTTATGCTGGAGGTCGAGAATATGGCCGAGTTGGCGAATATGGAGGATTGGGAGTTGGCGAGGTTGGTGGGGACGGATGTTGGGAGGAGAATTGCGAGGTTTTTTACGAGGAGTTTGTGGGAGGGGGTCCCTGTGCCCGGGGGTTTTTAGAGGGAGAAGGGATGGATGCGGGCGGGTCACGAGTGATGATTTCAAGGATATAATGAGTGTGAGAGGAGTGTGAGATGGAGTATAAGGTAAAATGCATGTTATATTTGAGTTGGTAGACAAGAGAATTACGAAGCCCAGTCCTTGCCATGCAAATGCATCCACGAGCGAGCGACATGCCACGCACACGTCCTCACCACGCCAACCGTCCGCCCGCCAGCAAATAGCGCGCATTTGAGCCGTCGTCGCCCTCGCCACGCAAAGTCGGCATCACCTGCACGAAAGCGCTCTTCGGACAAGGACCACGACAGCATGGCGGACCCGCCCGCCGCCCCCTCAAATATCATCAATATCCAACTCCTTGCCGTCGTCCTCGCTATCGCTCTCGTCCCTGTCCTCGTCGAACTCGAAGCCGATGCCTTGGTTCTCCTCGTCGCCGTAGGTATCCGTCTCGTTGATCTTGGCATTCTCGGGCAGCTCGCCGTAGGCTTTCAGTGAGCGCGCTTCGTCGGCTGTGTACTTGAGGATCACGTCGCCCTTTTCGTCTTGGTAGTCGCGCAGAGAGAGGAGGATGATGTCGCCCTGGTTGATCCACACTTTCTTGCGTAGCTTGCCGCGGATGTGGGCGAGGCGGCGTGCGCCGTCGAAGCATTGGGCCTCGAGGCGTCCGTTGCCGAGCATCTTTACGACTTGAGCGTATTCTGTATGCTGGGTTAGGGTGGGTTGGTGGCGATAGATTGGGTGTGGAGGGTGGGGAGAAAGTCGGGCACAAGGGCGCCTAAAGGAAAAGGGATGAGGGGCGATGGAGATGGAGATGGGAGACGTACCCTGACCCTCCTCCTTGAAGGTGAGTTCACGCTTCTCGTTGTCGTTCTCGTTCTTACCCCTACGCCTGTTCTTACCTCCCTGTTCTCGTCGTCAGCAAAATAGTTCCTGCAGATCTCAAAGCATCATGGAGAGGGATGTGGCGGGGTAGTGGGGCAGCTTTTGGGACGACTTTCGACGTACTTTTCCCTTATTCTTGGGCATAATGAGAAAGTAGTGTGGTTGTGTAAATTTGTTGTGCGGTTCTGTGGGCTACCGTAGGCGTGTGTGTAGAGCGGGTGTGGCGTGTGGTGGTGAAAGGGTTTGTTCGGTGTTGGGGTTTGTTAGGTCGGGGCCGAGTCACTTCAGGTCTTGTGCTGGCGGCAATGACGCTAGTCTTGATTAACTCTAGCACACTTTTCAGCCTGGGAAACTCCCAACGAGTCGCTCACGTGCCTCCGACATCTCTTTCTACCAAACTCCCAACATTCACCGAAGCCTCCTGACATCCCACATCTTCTTCACCGCACCAAACGCTTCAATGCCGCGATGAGCAAGGGCTTCCTTCCCCGCCCAAACTCGCTCTTCGCCATCCATTACTCGCCCAAGTACAGATCTTGGTCTGGAAACGCTCCACCCATTGTCCGTGATCGGGTTGAAGAACGTCCACAGATCTGTCTCCGGCTAGACTTCACCACTGGGCTCTCCACTGCTAAAAAAAGTACTGTGCGGAATTGGGTCAAGCGGCGATTACGAAATGCCGTGTTTGAAGAGCTGAGGCTGCGCGGCATTGAAAAAGATGGGAGGTTACTCAGCACAGGTCTTTGTGCGCAGAGACAGGATGCTCTGGGCATGGCGTTGAGAGAGGGGAAACGAGATGTGTATTTGAAGGGCACTTTGCGACTGTATTCTACTAAAGAGATGGTGGGCGCCGAATATGGAGTTGTGAGAGAGCATACGGGGAAGATTGTTGATGCGCTGGTAAATAATTTGAGTATGACATTGGGTGGTAAGAAACCAGGAAACACGAGCCGGGGCAAAGGCAGAAAACCTTCATGAGGGCGGGTAAAAGAGATTTGAAGAAGAGGCTGCGTCGTGAACTGTGCGCCCCCTATCTAAAGCTTGAGGGACTTGCCGGCCAAAGATCGTTTAGGATGGAAGGGGGCTGTAGACGCCCAAGGAGTGTGGATATGCAATAGTGCTTCGTAAACCAGGCACGGCACACCATGTCTATACTCAACCCAGCCGCCCACATATGGGAGCGTCTCGGAGGATCCAACTCAATTCGGTATCCAAGCAAACCCTGCAAGAGAACTCAGTCATCTGGACAGTTTCACCAAAATACAAACAGACTCCCTGCAGATGGCTTCCCTTGACGTTTTGTAGATGCACAAACGCATCTCCGTTTTATTCGTACTTTGCCAACTGGCACACGTACCAAAGTGAAAACATGTCGACTTGGCCTATCCCAAAGCCCCACAGTCTTCTCTCGCCTTCACTTCCCCTCTATCTCCAAAATAAGCCAAATTCAAACCCTAACTCGGTCTTCGCAAAACCTCTCACAGTAAGTAAGAGAGAGTGGCAAAAAAGTTCAAAAAAAATGCAAAAACTGTATTACAGAACCTAATCGAATAGGTTTTTGACCGCTTCCGTTTTCTGGCAGACCATACTCTCGCCAGTGTCTTGCGGGGTTCGAACTCACGTCATTACTGCCACTGGGCTCTTCTCGTATGGAATCTTATAAGGAATACCACTGGGCTAAGCTCGATGAGTTCGATATTTGTAGTTCATCCTTGAGGTACTGATATACTACGAGTCGGGTCGCGTTGGCCGATTGAGCTTGCGAAGAATAGAGCTTGCCAAAACACGCGGGGGAAAAGTTGTTGTTCGGGTGGGCGTGAAAGTAAAGGAGCGCCAGTTCAGCGGGCAGGTGTCAGAAGAAATTTGGCTATAGAAACCTGTGCGTAGCCCAGCCTCATGCACAACGCCTACTCCTCCGCGTTCTCCTTCTTCCAACACCTCGCCGTCCGCACCATCACCGAGAAACTCGAACAGCTCTACGACGAGAGCAGGACAAACCCAGCTAAACCCATCGAAATCCTCACCCAAGACCCCGCCTACAACTCCAAAGACGTCGGTATATTCTAGCTCCGAGGCCGGCTTTTAGGTTGGCTTCCGGGAGAATCTCAGCTGCCACTCAGGTTGAAATCCAAGTAGGCACTCAGGTTGATTTCTAGGGTTGGCACATAGAGTTCCGCGTAGACTTCGACATTGAAAGTCTCCAACCGCACTGGGATAGAATGCAGATCTTGTTCAAAGCCTACACAATTTCGTAACACAATCTGTATGGAAATGTATCTATAAAATCCCAGCCATACCTCTATTCTACACCGCCACTCCCACTCCCACTACCACTCTTGCCCTCCGGCGTCCTCCTATCGCCCTTCCACCGCATACTCCCATTCCCTACCTCCCCCAACAGCATTTTCACAATCTGCCCTCTCGTCTCCCCAACAACACCTTCCCTAGCCACTCCATCCGACGACCACTCACCAACCTGAACGCGGACCCTCCCAACATCCGCACCCCGCTCTACCAGAAATCTTGTCGCTTGCACATGTCCACACCCTACCACAATCTCCAAAGGCGAAAAGAACTTCTCTCCATAACCCACACCCCCCGATCCGAAGCTCGGCCAATCTACAGGAAACCCGTTTTCCAACTCTTCTTCCAAGGTATACAAATCATTAACAGCAGCGGCTAGATGTATCCGTTGAAATCCACTCTCATTCACCTCTTGCAGGAGATACGATAAATTATGTTTGTGGAAGAGATCACCAAGAACCGCCAAGTCAGTCACTCGGCTCGGTATATTTCCATACAGCCGCCATTCTTTGACAACCCGCCACACTGGATATTCACCCTCTTTGTTGCCGAGAAAGGGATCAGCACCATGATTCAACAACAAGTCTGCAAGACGACATGCCTGTTGAGCACTCCATGAGAATCGAGAGAGGACGTCATGTAGCGGAGTTTGGGCACACTGGTAACTCGCTTGTGGTTTTATCATAGCGTCTACTTCTGCACCATGTTCCAAGAGACACTCGACTACCTCAGGTAGGCGATGAAGACATGCGAGATCCATGGCAGAAGTTCCTTTTTGATCGATGTTGGTAAGGTTGACACCGCGTTGAATGAGGTAGATGAGCGTAGATGAACCGTTTGTGCCTCTGTGGTCGGGGTCGACATATGGACCGTATAGTGTTGCGTTGCGTCTTCTAACATCAAAGTCTTCGTTGTGGAAAGCATAATGCAGAGCATTATTCCCTATACCAAATTGGGTTGGGTTGGCACAATTTGGAGATAAGCCTGCGTCAAAGAGGATATCCAAGGCTGTGCAGTCGTGTCGGCGTATCAGAGCTGTGAGAAGCTGCAGTGCAGCTTCGTGTGGAGGGTCATGGGCAAGACTTTGAGGGCCAAGCTGATGGAGATAGTAGTGCAGGAGATCAACGTTATCATTCTCTTCGGCGACTTGGCTGAGCTCCAGTAATTCGAGGAATGCCGGCTCTGTGTATGAATAGATGAGCTTGGACGTCTCTGTGTGGTTGGATTCTGTAGCACGATAAAGTGGTGTACGCCCAAGGTCATCTTTCCCGCTAAGACTGACGATATCAGCCACTTTGACCTCGTCTTCCTTGACGGTCCCATTTCGAGCGGCAACATGCCAAACACCAAATCCCAGGTCCTCTTTGATGTCATTTGTAGGCAATCTAGCATATCTTGCAAGAGTTTCTAGGGTAGTCTTATGGCCTCCTTCATGGGCAATGGCATACGCCGAAAGCGAGTGGGTATTTATAAGGCTCCCCGAGGCTCCAGCGTTCAACAAAAGTTTAACAATAGCGTGGAAGTTCCCAGCCGCAGCATAGTGTAGTGCGGTATTTCCTAGGTCATCTTGAAGGTTCAAGAAGTCCTCGGAGTCGTCGCATAGGTGACGAGAGCCGGTTCGATCTACATTTGTGGGTGAAGGGGGTCTTCTGACATAAAATGAGCTCAGCATCTCGATCTCGGTGACAATTTCAACCACACAGTTCTCGTAACCCAAGGCAGCAGTATGGTGGAGGCCAGATCGCCCACGGTGATCCATTCTCGACAATAGTGGCCTTGATTTCTTGCCTAGCAGTTGCATAAATGAAGTATGACCGTTCACTATGGAGGCGAAGACAGAAGCATCCTGACCATCGCGAGAGTTGTTCTCTGGGGCCTTATCCTCTGTAGATATGTGAGGGCTAGAGAACTTCAAATCAAATTTGGCGAGATTCCTTGAAACTAAAGCCAACTGTGACATATCGCGCGGGCTCTTCCGCAACGCAGACTCTTGATTTAGTCTTATGATCGCCGCTACATCGTGATTCCCCATCGCCTCAGCTTGTTTCAATGCAGTTCTTCCAGACGTGTCGAGGAGAGTCATATCCGTGTCATTTGCTGATAAGTACTGTGCACATTGAACGTGGCCTTGCATGGCAGATAGGTGTAACGGAGAAAACCCATTGATATCTTGACAGTTGAGTATTGAACTTCGGTGCTTAGGGTAGATCAAAGAATCCAACAAGCTGGAAAAGCCGTTCAGCGAGGCAAGGTGCAACGGTATCCTCCCTAGTTTACACCGGGATATGGCTGGAGACTTGTCTTCATTCTGATAGAAATGCATCATTGACAATTCGGTAATAGTTTTGTGGCCACGAGACGCAGCCATGTGAAGTGGTGTCCATTGTTCTGCATCTTGGACCAATAGAGCAGGATCGCCTGAGACAGACAGAATCTCACGAAAAGCATCGACATATCCTCCGGCGGCAGCTTGGTGAGCGGGTGTCATTGAATAAGCGTCTGGAGCACACGGATCCATTCCCGCCTCCATGAGTAGTTTTGTTATTCCAGCATGGCCTCTTGAAGCAGCCCACCACAATGGCGATCTTTCCAGTGTATCTTTTGTCTCTTGAGGTTCAAGAGCAAATAAGCCCTTGACCATGCATTCAAGACCGAAGTAGGCTGCAATATGGAGACCGGAGAATTGGCCTGGGCAGAGAGAAGATTCGAAAGAGTCGGGGCCAGAAAACCAGTACAGTTGCCAACAAGCCATCCGATTAGCTGATCTATGGGTAAGAAAATGCACAGCTAACTGTACTACCGTTGGTTCGGGTGATGGTATACTGTTTACGTGATGAAACCAGTTTGATATGGCATACTCTAAAAGTGCCCTATGTGGCTCTTGATTGTCGAGGATCTCCCTGGCTTGTCCACAATCCTTCGGCACTCTTAATTGTGCAATGAAGTCGTAAGAGAGATACTGCATACAAACAGTGGCCGCAAGACTCTCATTCGATTGCAACTCCTGGCTTTCATAGCAAGTCAAAATTTCTTGCAGTGTGTGCTCTCGCTGAAAATATTGTTCCAGGTACTCCGTAACAGTAAAATGGGCGAAGAATAGTTTTTGAGATGCGCCACGATAGTGAAGCATCCCACCGCATGCAGAAAGGATCGCTGCGTCCGCATTTTGTATCAGGCGGTTTTCGTCGAAAGCATCATACTTTGGTTGAACAGCGAGTAGCACGCGAACTTCAGCAACGGTGATAGGGCGCCTCATGATGAGAACCCAGAAGAAGACCTTGAATGCTAGAAGCCTACGATTCTGCGGAAGGCTGTTGACGCTCTCCAAAGTCCGATCGTATGTTTGCGAAAGGCCCTCGGGCAATTCTTCAAGACAGCCGAGTACCTCCGAAGCACATGTCTGAGCTTGCAGATGGTCAAACATCAGCTTGACCCAGAGAAACATGCCGTCGCAATCTCGCAGCCGATCTCTGATCTTTCGTTTGACCTCTTCGTTGTAATCAATCTCAAAATCGTCAAAGCGCTGGTCAATGAACTGGTCAATGTCCGCCTTGTAGTATTCTGGCTTGATATCCAAAGTTACCACCGAGGTCCTGAGCTTGGAAAACCCTTTCCGAATACCAGCGGGTGTCCTACTCGTGATGAAGATTTTGAATTGTCTTGGGATGAATGAGAGGAATTTGAAGAACTGGTCAGGCTCTGAACACTCGTCCAGAGCATCCACAGTCAGATAACAGGGTTGAATCTTTCCGAGTAATAGCTTGAATAGTTCCATGATTTCCTTGTCGGTGGCAGTTGGGTTTCCGTTTAGCTCTTTGAAAGTATCGAGATACTCCGTTGTCTGCGGGAAAGCTTCTAAAATTTGGGCACACCAGGAACGTAGCAGCGCTGGGACGGTGACACGCTCCTTATCACCTCCACAGAAGAGGAAGTACATTGTTGGTTGTTGAGTATCAAGGTGTTTGATGAAGTGGGCGTAAATGTAGGATTTGCCGCAACCAGGCTGACCTTGCAACCAGAGGATCTGGTGCTGCGGTTCCTTGAGCCAGTGGGTCGTTTCGTCCCGTTGGAGAATCCACTCACATGTTCCTTTTATAGAGCTTTCGTCGACCAGGTCCTTCTCTTCAGAGCATTTCCGTGCTCTTAACCATCGTTTTCCCTCATCTGAGAACGTGTCAGCCAGCATCAGTTTTCTCATTTGGCAGCGTACCTGTGTTCTGTCTGCGAGCAATGGTCTCCAGTTTCTCTATTTTGGCTCTACATTCTGCTGCTCGATCTCTTTCTTCTCTTGCAGATTTGTTCTCCTGGAGTTGATCAAGCATGGCTGCTAATCTTGCCTCATCTTCAACAAGCTCTCTGTAGCGTCTGATGTTCGATACTGAGCTCTCAAATGTCCTGTCAAATGATTTCCAAGTGGTGGCCATGAGAACACGGAAAGAGGATTTTGGAAATACTGATTTTGCACGGGTAATAAATTGCAATATCTCGAGATATGCTGCAGAAAGTGCATTCCGGAGTGGGGTGTGGTGAGGAAGGATTTTGGCATACGTTGAAAATCGAGGGATTATGTCCGAAATTCGCTCAAACATGTCTATGAGCTTGCAGAAGTAATCGTTAAATCTCTGTGCTGCCTAAAGCTAATCAGTTTCCACACTGTTCCCAGTTTGCGCTTTCACTACCAGTACATAATGGTGAATTAACCTAGAATTAGGGACTCACGAGAAGCAAGACCCTGAGAGCGCCCCAAAGAGGAGGTAGGACTGATGAAGTGTTTGCCAGGACGTCCAAACTTTTGCCATAGTCCTCTAATACATCTAAGAACGGCTTGATTTTGGTAGAAAGGTTTCGCAATCTGCTAGACTTCCTGTGCGCTTGCTCTCGGTTTATGACATCTTGTAGAACGTCCTGGGGTTTAGATATAGCGTAAATGATTTTCTCTTGAGGGGAGAGGGCGTCCTGGAATTGGTGAAGCGCGTTTGTCCAAGGATCCATTGCTTCCTATCGTGCCGTAATAGTCCAGGCGAGTAATTGGATGATAGAGTGCAGAGGATAGTGGGGCACGATGACTTGAGGCAAGGTGAGCTGGGAAGTAACAGGAACAAGGGGATTTTGGAGTAGAATGGAATGGAAGGGATGAGTGATGCGGAGGCTTGATTTTGGAAGGTGGCAGCGCTGGAAGGGAGTTGCGAGGCTGAACCTTGGAAGTGGTCCGTGCAGAATCGACGGGACAGACCTCAGGAGCTCAAGCACCGTTCACGTGATATCACATACCCCAATCGATGCCCGATGGAGTACAAAAACCATCATGGATTTCTTCGAAGAAATTTATGGTTGGGGATCTTAAACATACTCGGGACCTTTTGTTTCTCCCCCATAAACGCCCCCATCTAGTATCCACTGTTCGTTATCATCGTTGTCATCTTGAACCCTCCTCCAAGCCTGCCTCTGTTCCCTCTCTTTGCCTTTCCCTTTATCGTCTTCAGAGTGAATTGTCGGTCTAATCAACCCCTTCAAGAGTGGATTCCTACTAAAGGCACCTCCACTGGCACCCAACTGGTTTGCCTCTATAGGTTCGGTAACATCCTCCTCGCTTTCAGGAGTTTGCGGCCTTTCTACCGCAGCCACCTTTCTAATCATTTTGCGGCCAGAGATGTCGATGCTAGCCACTACCCGTCGCTTCTCGTACTCGGGCCGAGCGTTCCATTCTTGCTCTCGGAGCGCCTTTTGCTGTCGCTTCAGCTGCATAGCGCGTTCCTGAGGCGTCGCCCAAAGACTCAACCCAGACTCAGGTGTCTCAAAGTCGGCCGCTTCATCGTGGACTTGAGTTCTTTTCGCATTTTGTGCCTGAAATGCCAATAGTTTGTCTCGGTGGATCTTCGCTTTGGAGAGACGCTCGGCTTCTGAATCTGATGCCGGGTTTGAAGACACAGGAGTACCGTCCTTAGGTGTAGAAAATGGCCGTGGTGCCATGGCGACTTCGGGACGCCTTTGGGATGCATTGTTGGCGACCATTTTTTCTTTCCCGCGTTCTTCTCGGAGGGAACGGATCATAGACTGCAGTTCTGAACCACTAAGGAGTGGTGTGTTGCAGAACGTACAAGGTCCTAGGCCTTCTTTCGTGCAGATGATCTTGCCACAGTTAAGACAATTGGGAGCAGCGGCGAGCAGCTCATGGCGGGTTGCCATACAATTGCATTTCCGTTTAACATTGTCCTTGGTGTGGAGAGTAGGATTAGTCTCGATCTCTAACTGGCGGATAGCAGACTCAAGATCGTTGAGGGCTGTTGAAGCACCTTGCATGGGCGTGCCCCCTTGGACACTAACCTTGGCTTTGGGCTTTGGAGACGAGTTGCGGGAGTTTTTGACGTCAGAAATTAAATGACCGGCTGCTGATGGAGGGAGTCTCGGCGCTGGACGTGGACTCCGTGTGTTGGAAGAAGAAGGTGCTGGTGACAGCCCACGTGATATTGGCGTTGATGTGCCAGAGGTGGTGGGCTTCTGAACAACTTCTGGTTCGCCCGAGAGGGCAAATGCATTAGTTTTTGCGCCCTTCGCCTTGGAGCCTCCTGGCATATAATCCCCCTCTTCGGGTTTGACGTAGGCACCAGAAACGTTGCCATAGTTTTCCGGCTGTCGTGGCGGCGGTAGTCTTCCTATTCCCCCAGCTTTCTTCTTCTTGGGCTTTGGTTTTGGGACCGCTGAAATGTCATTTGATTGCTGTGCCTGTGGCGAAGAAGGCCTATGTCTCCGATTATTGAATGATGTGATAAACTCCAAGGCCTGTGGACTATCCCCCAGGAGGCTTTGCAGATGTTCTGCGGCTTTCTCGTTAGGTAAGCTCTCTGTAGAGGAAATAATCTGCTTGAGAGAGTCTTCGTCCAAAGGCAAGAGCTTGGCGAGTTGAGGCAGCGCCCAGTTTGAGAGATCCATCGTGTTGGTTGGTTGCAGTAGGAAACTTGGGTGTAGTGAGGTACGCTCTGAATCATCGATGTTTTGGTGGGCTTATTAAGCTACATATGCATCTGTGGCGGTGAATGTGGGGCATATAGGCTTGGCGTCAACTCCATGAGTTCAACCCCAAGGCTTCCCGAATTCTCATCACAACACCACGAGTGACGCACCATGGCCGACGAAGTAGCGCTTGAGACCTCGCTGGTATGTTGATATGTCTGTCGTGTATTGCTGATGCTAAATTTGGCGCAGGGTACAATTCTTATCGAGCTCTACACGAACCATGCGCCGAAAACCTGCACCAACTTCTCCACCCTCGCCAAGCGAAACTACTATAACGACGTCATCTTCCATCGCATTATGCCTGACTTCATGATCCAAGGTGGAGATCCTACCGGCAGTGGCCGTGGTGGCGAGTCTATCTATGGCGAGAAGTTTGAAGATGAGATATCCTCGTCGCTCAAGCATACCGGAGCGGGCATTCTGAGCATGGCGAACTCTGGGCCCAACACAAACGGGAGCCAGTTCTTCATCACATTGGCTCCTACGCCATGGCTGGATGGAAAACATACTATATTTGGGAGGGTGAAGTCGGGGATGGAGGTTGTGAGGAAGCTCGGGCTCGTCAAGACAGACAAGAGGGATAGGCCGGTACAGGAAGTCAGGATTGTCAAAGCATATATCCCGGAGCGAGACAGATTTATCTGAACTTGGCAAAAACTCTCTCTGCCTCTACAACATTGCATTGCTTCAGATAAGTCAGAAACGGATGACAACGTAAGGTTCCCACAACTACTTGTTGTTGTATACTTACAGATCAACGCCAGCTTAAAAGAGCCCATTTGGATGAATCAGAACCTTCGTGTATCCATCTATCCGCTGGTCAAGTTTCTCATACGCTTCAGGAGCGTCGTCAATGTTGATGTTATGCGACACAACGAAACTTGGCTTTGCCTTCCCTGCAATGATCAGATCCCGTAACTGGCGGTTCTATATCTTAACATTGCACTAGCCAATCCCTAAAGATATTCCCTACGTATGATCAGCTTACGTCTTGAGCGGGTGCCCGTCAATATCGAACATACCTTTTCGAAAAGCTTGCTGAATGAAATCAGTATTTGCCCTTTTTTTGACTTCTCATATAGTGCCCCTGGGTCCGCAGGCACATAGAGACCCGGAATGCCTAGTCCACCAGTTGCTCTCATCGCCATGATGAGCTGGTCTAAGATGATGTTTGGTTGTTCTTTCCTCCCAGATGACTCCACCGCTTGATAGCCTGCAGCATCCACTTATCGATCAACAATCCCGCCGTTCAGCTTGATGATCTATTCTACAAGACCGCTCTTCTTGAAATCGATGGGCACACATCCGATCTTCTGTGCTGCTTTCAATCTCTCGGGTACAGTGTCCATAGCGAAAGCCTTACTAACGCCTCGAAAGATCCCATTATATGCCTCCATGAGTCCTACGGGACCTGCTCAGTTGTCAGGGGTTTTTCATATCGCCGTTGGATGCAGCTTACCAGCCCCGAAGACCACAACTGTGTCTCTTAATTGGAATCCCGCAAGGGTCAGACCATGCCATCCGATGGGAAATATGTCTGCCAACAGAGCGAAGTCCCCCTCGTGCTCTTTCACCGGAGGCAGCTTTAAGACATTAAAATCTGCAAATGGAACCCTAAGGAATTGTGCCTGACCTCCCTGGTATGGTCCCATGGTGACATATCCATAGGCGCCGCCGGCAAAGCCAGGGTTCACGCTGCTGAATGATCAGCTCAAAGCCCATGAAAAGTTTGAGACCATACTCGCCCGGTACAAAACGCTGTTCCTCCCTCTTCCCAATTTCTGTAGCGGCTGTCCGCAACATTGAATGGTAGAACAATCCTGTCACCTTGCTTGAGCAGCGTGACTCCAGGCCCTATCTCAGCCACAATACCTATATTCTCATGTCCAAACACCGAACCTTCCTCCGCGACGGTTCTACACTGATACATGTGGAGGTCCGATCCGCAAATAGCTATCGCATGTCAGAGTTTCTACAATCCTTCGACATAAAAGAATGTCACTTACCTGCAGTTGTGACCTTGATAATCAAATCATCAAGATGCTGTATCTTCAGCAACTCTACCTCTTTGACTGACACCTTGAATGCACCCTCATAATGTACGGCTTTCATTCTACCCGACTGCTCTCCATTGCTCTTCTCAGATTAATCTACGTATGTAGTACTGGGTCCGTTGACGATGTCGCCAGGGTCTTCTTCTGGCTCAAGCAGTGGAATGACTCCCTCAGGAAGATTTGAGTTTGAATCCATTGTGTATGATGGTCAAGAAATAGTCAAAGCTGTGTTATGATGTCTGGTCTCCTCCAAGCGAGTCTGAATATTCGGTGACATCGCTAGGGTTGTGCTTTCTATGAAGGGTTTTCTTCTACGCGCGTATGGAAGATTTCGTCATGATGTTGCTGCAATTGAGGTGTCATTCCGATGATCTCTGTGGGGTTGCGGAATGATTTCGGAGAGCTTTCCGATGAAGTGAATACGAGTACACACAGGCGTCACAGGGCAGGGAAAGTTTTGCCGAGATTACTTGGTGCAAAAGTGCCCCTCTTTCCAAGGCTAGGTTCAACCACTTCTCAAGGTATTCGAACATTTAACAAAAGGGTTTATACATAAGGTTCTCAGCTGATACTTCCAACTTGTACGCCATCAAGCAAGAGCAGAGCCATTTTTCTTCAAAAACCTCTCTCCATCTAACAAGACAGAGTTGAGCAAAGATGTCCTTCGCAGCCCTTCCGAACGAACTCTTGGGAGAGTGCTTTTCATGGGTAGCAACTAACGAAGCTGACTCTAGCGGTACCCGCCTCGAGAAGCCTCATATCAAGAACTTGCGCCTGGTCTGCAGGAGATTCAGCGAGGTCGGTTCCTCATATCTAATCACTCGCCTCAATGTCGCTCTAAATAATCGCTCATTGCGTCAACTAGAACGCATCAGCAATCATCTACACTTCTCGAAAAGTGTTGCTAAAATCTCTATCAACGCTTCGTACCGGGAAAGGCAATATGCCCTCCAACTTTCGCAATTCGCGTTCGTAGCTCAAAGGAAGATTATAGGGTGGATAGGAGAGCCTAGAGCTCCAAGTGGATGGAGCACGGAGGCGGCCGAGCGCACCGAGTTCGACCGGCTGGACAAGGTGCATAGAGATATTGACGCAGAGTGGTACAAGGCTAAACAACACGTTTTCAAGAGAGAAAATGCCACCGAACGACAAGAGCAACTACTCCAGGCATACGATACTTATCTACAAGTATACAAAGACCAAGAGAGTGCTTTGCGAGATGGAAGACTTATGAGGGGACTCATGGCGGCATGCGAGAAATTTCCCAAACTGACGACCATCAAATTCAGTGATGGTCGATACAAAGCAGCTTCCATAGGACAGGGTGCTCAGGTTTGGACTGAGAAAGACGTGGGACAGCCTTGTCCAAAAGGCGTCGCGTATGCGACGCCATCCCTAAATGCACCTGCTTTCATCCTCTTGGATCTGTTCTGCGCCTTATCAAATTCAAATTTTCGGCCAAGAAGATTCAGGGTTGACATATGTGGAGCATGGGAATTTTTCACCCAGCCATTCACAGATACACAATTGGAATCTATCCGGGAAACGATTTCACAAGCTGAACACATCGACCTCCGCCTGAAAGATTTCTACAGACCTTTCAATGCTACGAGCAATGACCAACAGGGCAATTTGAGGGCGTTCACGTCTGCTTATCTCGGCTCTCCGCGCCTTAAACATCTCACACTGTATTTTGACCCTGAACTGGAATACCTCATGGACACCCTCTCCATAGGTACCGCGATCGCTCTACCTATGCACTCCCCAAAGCTTGAATCCATCACCTGCCAGGCTGCAATGTCGTTCACGGAGCTGCAATTGTTTGTCTCATCTATCAAGGACACATTGCGGTCACTGGACCTTAAGGATGTGTCCCTCAGCTCAGGGACATGGACCCAGGCATTGGAAGAGCTGAGGCAATTTGAGAAGCTTGAAGCTGTGCAGTTAACCTTCGCGGAGGCGATATTTGACTGGTCGGTAGTTGGCGAAGTGACGGTCTTGACGCGGGCGATGCGTGAGCGCATACATGATTATATTCTTCGGAGGACCGGTATTTGCCCAATCGATGATGATTGGGTTCCCCCAGATCGCAATGGATAAGGTCTTGAGTCATGTGGGTCATGCCTAGGGATGAAGGATGTCTCGTGGATCTAATAGACATGTATTTTACACCATATGAGTAGAAACATACTTAAGGGGGTCGCAGCCGACATGTTTTAAACTATACTAGACATCAACTGTCGTCTGTAGTTTCAGGACTTTGGTCGGCCACAGAGAGACATGGAATCCTTGTCTCAAACATCGCGTTCCAATGAGGTCTTCAGTATGTATGTTCGCCATAAATAAGCCTCTTCATGCCCTGCTTCCATCAGTTCAGTGTTTTCACAACAACGCAAGATGTCTCAATTCGTTACTCTCCCACCCAAGGAAGACGCTCCCAACGGCGAAGGCTATAGAACTTAAGGCCCTTCAATCATCTTTGTCATCGGACCTCCTGCAGCTGGCAAAACTCACTTTTGCAGATTTTTGACCATAAGGAACTGTGTTATCATGGAACGTGTTTCTATTGACAAAGAGATCCGGCACATTGCTTCGAGCAGTAGAGGTTCACGTACCCAAATTGCTCAACGGGCCAACCTTACCCAACAGGAGGAGAAGGACATAAGGGTCAGCGTAAATAGCAATCAACAGGTGAAAGACAAAACTCTCTTGAAGCTTCTTCGGTCAATTATCTTCGCAGATAGTCCAGACGACAGGGAAATCTTCCTCGTCGATGGGTTCCCACAGAGTCATGCGCAGCTGCTGAATTTCCTGGACCAATGCCGAGGCAACGAGAAATGGGATTACAAAGTGAAAGGGAAGGCCTTGGTTGTAGTGATAGAGAACGATCCGAAATTCCGACAATCTCTCTTCGCTGCTAGGAAAGCTGAAGAAAAGCTTTACTGGAGTGAAAAGATGTACAGACAACTATGCAAAGACTACGATAACAGTATCGACGAACTGTTAGAACATGCCAGAAAGCAGGGTATCCCAGTGGAAACTATCGAGGACGCTGGGAACGAGGGTACGAAGATGAAGGAAGGGACGGTGATGGAACAGAAGGCCAAGGATGCGATTGATAAAGTCGTTGAGTCACAAGGGTGGAAGGATGTTTTGAGCCAGAATGGTATTCTATCAGAGAAAAGGGAATTGAGGTAGGGTTTCCGTAGCATTTCCTTCTATTAGGAAAGAAGGGGCACGAAGGATTCTGCAATGATTGAACGACATACCATCCAATTATACCCAGAAGGTCTCTCTCCCTTTCCACCTCTTGCTCGATGGCTTATACAAACGTGAACATCTGATCAGAGACATTGTTTTCTTCCTTCCATCTGATTGCCGGCCCACCAGCTGGCGGCTGCTCATCCTTCATCTCCACTCTCTCAATCTACTTTCCCCTATCGAAACAACAAGCACAAATCAACTCATACCTGCTCTCCAAATCCCCATTCCCTCTATTTTTTCGCCTGACAACAAATGGAAGCGTTCCGCCATACAGTATAACTACTTCATCTCTGGGCAACGTGTTCTTAGGACATAATGCCATACTTCCATCTGCAGCAGCAAATATCCGTCGAATCTTGCACTCCCAGGAGTTCCTGGCCGCCCAGTGGGTAATCCTAGCGACAAATTTTGCGAAAGCGTCGCCCTTTTTGGAGGGACGTTCGGTCCACCAAAAGTTATTAGAGATGGACAGTTCGACGTATGACTTCGTGAAGGGAGCCGGGCCGCCTTGGAGAAACATACACTGCATATTCCTCACAAATGTTGGAGGTTAGGTTCCGAGACCCAAGGTCCACACCAAGTCATAAGAAAAGCGAATAATTCTTTTTCGCCGTCAATGATAATCTTCATCGGAAGAGTTGAGTCAGTGAACATAAGCTCTGGAGTGAGCGCATGTTCCACCCGCGTGATCTTGAAGCATTTGAGAGAAGTAAAGTATGGAGATTTATATGGAGCAATCTAAACTCGCCTATTGTGATTGTAGAAGGAAATGGCTTGCTGCTTGGTGGAGGGTCAAAATCGCCCCAGTGATCAACTGGTTGGTTACTGCGAAAGATATCTATAACCCATGATGGGGTTCCAGCAGGCAACGATGCCTGATCTGTGATATCCGGCCATGTAAGGTACCACAGGAGATTATACTGCCGAATGTGCCACTGACATCTGTTTAATATTCCGGTTATGGTAAGGTACCTAGATATTAGATAGCTTGAATGAACCACACGCTGAAGTACATGATGATGAGACTCTCTCTGGTAATTCTTGTCGTGTCGATTTGAACCATATTTAGAAACTCGCTGATTGATATATCTCAGGAATATACCTTTCAGTGCCAGTGGCTTGCAAACATCGTATCCACGTATGGACAGCTGAAGCCTCATGACTAATCTGGCATTGTCGCTTCCCTAACTCCATCCCAAGCATCAAAGGTATGATGCATGACCAGCCCTAAGATTCGGCCATCCAATATATTGCACGATCAGTCTTGTAGGCAAAGGGGTCTATTACCAAGGGCTCTCCCTGCACGTGTCTACAGAGTACACTGCGATGATATCGTGCGTTGCCATGGTTTGGCTGGCAACTGAACCTACTCATGTCCGCAGATATCCTCCATAAGCCGGGTATCCGGATTCATCGTCCGTTCATCAGGTGGTTGTTCAATGGGGATGCCTAGTGCCTAGAGGTGAGTCGAGCGATGTTGAAAGACCAACCCGCATATAGCTAGGCAGGTCCGATCTCGCACCTATCCACGTGACCGGAACCACGCTCCGCCCAATAGTCCACCATACAAGCATCAAGACCTCGTAAATGGTCCATCTTGTCATGGAATCAACTTGCTAGGGTGGTTTATTGGGAGGCGTTGCCGCACAGGCGAGATGCTTGAAAGCGCTGCAAATCCAAACTTACACAGCAGAGCCGTGGAGGTCGTGCCATCACCATGCAGGTGCATGCTATGCCGGTACACAATCCTTCCACTTGATGATCTCGTCGCCCTCTTTACGATCAATTTTACGAGGAGAGCGACGTGGTGGGCGAATAGGTGCTTCAGGAGGTCAGCGGCATGGCGACCTTGCTGAGATCAGATCTCTGCACACCCCGACCACCACATCAACAAATCTAACGCCCAACGATGATCCCCCCCACCGTTATTCGCTCATCTTGCTCAGCAACTCGCTCATTCTCACTACGCATCTCCCAAGAGCACCCTTCCCTGCAATCAACTCTACGCGAAGTCGTACCAATCCGCCCTATGCAGGAGATGTCAACCAACGACCGCTCCGAACGCAATCCGCCACGCTTTCCCTGCCTCAATTCCTTAGGCTAACGAAGCAGCAACGCTGGTGCCGCGCGCATAACAACTTGAGTCTTGAACTGATGACGTCGCCTCCTCCTAGGATTACCCCTCCCACATTGGAGCGACCCGTTCCGAACACTCCAAGAATGCCCCATTCCAGACGTCGACTATGATACCCCTCCCCCGGCGCGCCAAGCAACTCTATGCAAGAAGTAAAATGGAGGCATCGAGCTAATAACGTACCATGAACCAGGTTAGGCCTGTCGTTCGTGCAGAGTGTTACGGATGATCGCAGTAGCTCTCTCAGGACCATCGCACAGTCTTACAGCCGTCGCGAGCGAGGCGGCCGTCTCACTGCGATTCATGAGAACACCCTCCCGTTGACCTCATGTACCATCTGTAACACGACATGCCCGTCACAAACGCATGAACCCGCAATAATCCAAACAGCTTTGATTCGGAGAATTACCCGTCCATCAATGGGTTTGGTTCAAATAAAGACCCAGGAAGCACGGCTGCTCATTGGTAACAATGGTGGCAGCGTTCGCCGATTGAGATGCTGCCCACCTGACCCCTTCTGCTACGCAAGCGCGGCCCGAAAAAAGATTTCGAGAGAACAATGAACATGGGAGGTTGGAGGTTGGGGTGGAGTCTTGCGAAGAACGAATCCAAATGATGTGGAACTCAAAGGACCCCTGTCAGAAAGGTTGATTCCCACGTTGTCTACGGTCTAACGGTCGAATCGAGGAAGGCACGTTGAAAGAAAGGTCGCCTCCGCATTGGGCTGGCGCGACATCGCTGGCTTGTCCAGGGATGCTGGCTGGGGAGCGTGATGTGCATGTGCGACATGCCGCGCAAGATTGGGGACGACGCCTTCACGTTTGCGCGAGGCAGTTGTGGCGCGCTGTTCGGGCTGCGATTGAAGGAAGTCGAGCACATGGCAGCGAAGGCATGGAGGTGAACAAAAAGAGGCGGCAATCCCTTCACGCCGCAATACGCTATTTCAGAGAAAATGCCTCTCTTCGTCACAGCACATAACTTGCGACAATCATCACAAAAACGAAGAATGAGACTCAGTGCTGAGGGGATGCGGACGGCACGTCAAGGGCAAGAGTGACGAGGCCCTCGTACGATGCTGTATAGGCGACGACGCCCCCCAAAGTGGTCCAATTCCTGCCATTAGCTAGCAAAGAAACACTGCTGCAAAGAGAGGTGTTTTTAGAAGCAGTATCACATCTCCCCAGGACGAATGAGGGTTGCAGGGCGGAAGTGCTCCTTTTCTCCCATTGTGGTGGCAGAGCGACACCATCACCAGGCTCCCGACATCGCCAACATTACCCAAAATACCCTCCAGGCCCGAGCCTTCAGGTCGATGGCGTACGGACCCGAGAACCCCGACGATCCGGATGCGGGCGAACCAGACGTGCGTGCTTTGAGTTTGGCCTATCCCCAAAATCTTGCTTTTTGGGCAGAAGAACAGTCAGTGACTGGGTGCGTGAACAACCTGCTGTCCGTCGTGTTATCTTGCCGTCGGTGGTGCGAGGTCCCACTCCCTGCCTCTCACCAGTGCGTGTTTGCTTTTTGGGCGCACAGCGCACAGGCAATGTTCCACATGCTCCCTCGCTCCCTCTTTACTTTTTAACGGCTCGGTTACAAGTGCTTCTACACAGTAAACTTAATTCGAACGGCATCTCTGAATTGGTGGGACGGCTTCCTTGAGAAAGGTAGGAGGCCACCGTCCACATGCACTCACGTACATGTACCAACAGGGACCTGTTGTCTAGTTCCTACAATCCGGTACAGCAAGAAAGCCTCAGCGTGTCAAACCCGTCAGAAACCCACTCTCGCTTCCCACCTCAATTCGGGAATCAGCACGACCCGTTCCTGGGGATCCCGATCATCTCGCGTCGATCCGCCTCGCAGGATGGATGGTGCGGTGTTGCGGCTTTCCCCCTCGGCAACGATTGAATTTTGAGAATTGCGCTTCGACGCCACCGCTCGCCTTTGTGTCTTGCGCCTTTCTCGCTCGCTTTTGACACAGGCTTTCTTTTTGTGATTGTCGGTGGATGAAACCTTTAGGGCTCGCTCGTCTGCAATGACAAACGGCACCAAAGGCGTTGAGGGCTTTATGGGCGCCGCAGAGTCGCAAGACCCAAGCACGCTTCTGAGCTCTTTGCGAGAATGCCACCGCCGAGCATGCGCCGGATGCGGAAATTCACAGAGCCGAAATAGGGAGTACGGTTCGTTTGATGTAACTATTGGGGACGGCTCACCCTAGGGTTCAGCCCTTCGAGCACTGAGTATCATGGTACTCACGCGTGAGGGCATACCTATTCTGGTGGTTCCGCGTGGGCTATTCAGGGGCATCATCGAGGGTTGTCACTCGCGCATTGGAACCGCATGCAGGGGGAAGCAGAGCAGAAGTCATTCAGGAGAATCTAACATTCGTTTGTAATTGTGCTAGGAAACGCAGTCTCGTGGATGTCGCATGCGTCATCCGAGTGTCGAGCGTACGCTGATCCATCGAATACTTCGCTCAATTATGATTGCCATGGCCCGGGAGGGATATTCCTGGTATTCGTACCACGTTCTTCTGAACACGGTTTTTTCTGGGATATCGCCCTTGGCATCTGGTCCCTGAGGGCGTTGGTGGGTCGCTGCGCGCTGGGTGTCGCGGGAGGTTGACCTTCCAGAAGCATTCCCCGGATGCTTCATGCGGACAAGGTGTACGTGGTCGCGCTCAAAGGAGTTGGCAGATCGCCTCAAACGCTTGTGAGGATATCGATGCAAGCAAGGTGGACGCTCCACATCCTTTGGGCAGATAGGTTTGCAGATGTTGGCAAGGTGTGAAGGTTACGCGGCGAGGGAAGCATTGAGACAACACGAGCTCGTCATGGGTGACCTTGTGCTTAGAATTAATTGAACGACGATATGGACCAGCTGTCATCCATTCTGCTTCTGACAAAGTTAGTTTGAACTACCAAAGCTTTGACCAGATGGAGACTTACAGTCAATGCAGCGCACAGAAACCCAATCTCCTCTCCTCACCGCTTCGTCTCGACATTTCAAAAGCTGGGGGGACCTGACTTGTTCCAAATATTCATTTGCATGTTTTGACACATGTCTAAGCATTAAAATGCTTATGCGTAAAGCCCTATAATACACAAGAATTGAGGCAGCGAACTAAAACTATCCCAGCAGCCTTTGGAGAACATATTGATCCTTATCTAGGATGGACGCATGCAATCGCAGCGATATAGGAAGGAAGATAAACAGGACACCGATCGTAAACGTTGGAGGGAGATTTGAGAATTTTGGGGGCGCAACAGTCGCGCGACCCATGGAAACGAGGCAACGCCGGTGAAGATGCAGGAAAATCAAACAAAACTCCGTGAGGGGAAAACGCCGCTCATAGTCCCGCCCAAATGGTATCACACTGAGAAAGAGTTACCGGAAAACGAGTGGCCTCCGCAATGCTGAATCGAGATAGTCGCAGTGAATGCAGCCCCGCCTAAGGAAACGCCGTCAACGGGCTGTGCCGATGGTAGATTATGCTGTGGAGATGTCTTTTCTATGTTTATCATGTAGTCGTGATGGTAGCGGTGGTGGATGCATGGCAACCCCGCTCGTGTCGCTTCATATTGCTGCGTACACTGAAAGCTTTCCCACAGCCTGGTTGTGGGCACTTGTACGGCTTTTCGCCAGTATGGCTGTGGCTGTGAATACGCAGGCTGCTCGGCCGTGAGAAGGCCTTGTTGCAGGTCGAGCAAATGTAACGGTCCTGGGACTGGGGGAAAGCAGCCTGGCTGGATGCGCTGATGTAGTGGTGGTGTTGCCACACCCCATTCGCATTCGCGTTTGCGGTGTTGGTGGGCACAGGCAGCGTCATATTCTGAGGCTGAAAACTTGAGGGAAGCGGTCGTTGCTGGTAGATACCCACCTGGTTGTAGGCATGGGTTTCAGGGGAGTAGTAGGACGCTGTTGAGGCCGCTCCAGGGGACTGGGCATAGGGAGACTGGGCATATGGCGAAGCATTGAAGGGTGACATGGAGGGTTGCGATGGCACTGAGTGTCGCTTGACGGGGGGTGGTGCGGGAACCGTCTGGCGCTGTTGGTGGGGCTCCATGTTGTTCAGTGAGGAGCCCAGGAAGTAGGGAGCAGAAGCAGCGGAGTGAGTCGAAGCGGCCGACGGAGACTGATTTCCGTCAACCACAGAGTCCGGATGCATGGGTGGCGTGGGAGGAAGAGTCATTCGGGGGTTGCTCACGTTCGCTGCTGGCCCGAAGCCGTTGGGTGCTTGGTCGGGGCGGGTTTCTCCCGCGGACTGAGGCATCTTTTGGGCGTGGTGGGCAGGTGCTGCTACTGTCGTCCGCTGCTCTTCTTGGCGCAGCTGTGGTGATGGATGCTGTTGCGATCGGGGGCTTTGCCCGGCTGCAGCTGCCTTGTTAGCACAGTGACAAAGCCCGGAGGGGCGAAATGCAAAGACGGCCGGGGCACTCACCTGACTCGGATGCCGCTTTGTCGCCGTCCGCGAATACTAGCAGGCTCGAGATGGACGGCAATGAGGGCTTTTGCTCCTCGACGGGCGGTGAGGGCGGCGACTGTGGGTGTCTTTGATACTGATACTCGGCCGCTGGTGGGGGTGCTGCGTACTGGCCGGACGCAGCGCTGGTGGGCACAGCAAAGTGCCTCGCCTGTGAATGTGAAGGGTGTTGTGGGTAGCTGGCCGGGTGTGCTGGCTGCTGCAGCAGTTGTTGTTGGTGGTGGTATTGGGCGTGGTATTGCTGGTGGTGCTGCTGGTGGTGAAGACGATGGTCGTGCGCCTCACGTTCCCGCCCGCTGCCGTGGACCATACTGGCAAGATGCATATCCGTCGACGAGGGGAAGACGGGTCACGGGTCACAACGGACTGTCTGCGTAACAGGTAGAGAGGGTGAGAGTGGTGCGGTGTGGGAGGGGAGCAAGAGTGACAGAAGAGTCAGATGGGGGGACGGTAGGGAGAAGTACAAAAGCAGGTCGAGGGATAGGGCGCCAGGACCTCGGGGCAACACAGCGCGGGACAAAGTCCAAAGCCTGCAAGCGTTCAGGTATGATGGCGGGCGGTTGGCGAGATTTCAGCACGTCCGCTTCGCAGCACGTCGTGAGGGAGATGGCCCGCAATGACCAAACCGTTGCCAGCAGGGTGGGTCAGACAGCGGCGAGCGAGGGGCCCCGGTATGTGGTGCCCTTGGAAATTGCCTTTGAGCGGTCGACGAGGCGGCGGACCGTTGTATCCACGCAGCCAAAGCCTCAGAGCAGTTAGATGACTTTGTGCTGGCCTGTAACGGGCCTGCAGGTGATGAACCAGAAGGGCTTAGGAGCGAGATGCGCAAGCCTCCAGGATGTGCCTTGACCGAGCGATCCGCCCACACATCCCAGCCTGCCAATCTATAGAGCGCCGGCTGTCGAGTCCTTTAGGGACTGAGGCGTACCGGGGGCCCTGGCCACTACTCAAGGACAGGCTGTGATGCACCGCAGATCGGCCCTCCCAAAGAAAGCGCAGAGCACAGAGAGAACAGAGAGCGAGAATCCTCGTGAATCCCTCGAGGTTCCAACTTCCCAGCAATGCTTCGAGGGGGGAACGGCACATTTTCTGCTCAGCGCAGTCTTCGGCGGCGGATAAAATCCCGTGTCACTGCATCTCCACGCAGCTTGGGAATTTGTGAGCAAGTGCTGGTACTACTTAACACTATGTGTATGCCGTCTGTCAACGTCGGCGACCACTCACTGCCTAATCCTGCGTGTGGCCGGCTCGCGTTGATGCTGAAGGATTTGTGAGACCAGGCAAAAATTAGGGGGGGATAGAGCTGCGTCCTCGGGTGCGAGATCGATCGACGACGGGCGCCCCCGGCACCTGCTGCAAGCTGCGCCGTGAGAGGTGCTCACGAGAAGTGGGCAGAGCTGTGGGTGAGTCGTGGGTCGTTCTGCTTGGTATATTCGCATACGGTGATATATCTCCCACGCGGCCAAAGGATCAGAATCAATGCCGCGATACGAAAGTACGACTAGCAAGAGCAAGATGCTTGTGGGGGACGAACAGCGGGAGACGCTGGGGGGTTCAGAAAGAAACTTGAGACAACGAGAGGCTTGCCGGATGTGATACACCTCTGACATGCTTTAAGGACCGGCCGCTCTCCTGTCATATCGCGTGCGAAAAATAGCGGTGGGGAGGCCGCTCCATCGAGCCGTCCTTGCAGTGAACCAAGATAGCACCAGTTGTTCTGTGGAGCGTGCCGTGGTGTGTGGCACAAACCTTGAGGAAATGGTGCCGTGGAGAGGTTTAGACATGGCTGCGGAAGCGGGCTATTGCGGCCGAATGGCGCCCACGACCCCAAATGGGACGCGCCCAGCAGACTTTCAGGGCCGTTAGCCAGTCGCCGGCCGACAATTCTCTGGAATAACTCCCGACGAACGACTCGTCGGCTGCACGCAGTGGTGGGGGGACGATATTGGAGGCTGTCTACTCCACGCCAATCTCGCCCCTCGACTGCCCCCCAACTGCAACTGCGCATCCACACCGCAACAAATGCCATGCCAGTGTCTGCCGTCGCTGACGCCTGTGCAACAGTCATCCGCAGGCACACGGCTCACTGCTGCCGACGGTTCTCAGCGCAGTCGCGGAGTGAGTCGTGCTGGCTCCATCAGAATCAGCAGCCTCAAACCGCACGTCGCTCCCAAACCTCCTCGCAGGCGTCGTCGTTGGCGAAGTGCGACGGCGCTCTCCTCCAACTAGTCGTCACCGCCATCCGCGGCGGGTTGAAGTGTTTCAGGGCGCTGGCAAGCGCGGGATCAGAGCATCTGCCGGTTCGACGGCTCAGGCCTCATTCAGCAGCCCCTCCGCGTGCTCTACGCGAGGTCTCTCGCGACGCCATCGGGGCGGTTGGCGGCGTTGTCGTAATGGCTTGGCCTCCGCTCTGAGGACGATCGCTCACAGAGGCGGGTCGATCAAAACAAGCGCATGCAGCTAAACCCTGGAGCCACGTTGGCTCGCTGTCACGGCCTCGCAGCACCAGCGACACCACAGCCTGGAGCCGGCCGCACACCATCCATTGTGCTGTTGCAGCCTGGCGGACGTCGATGGAGGTCTTCTCGAAGGGTGTTGTTGACATTGCGAGGCTGCGGGAGAGCTGATCACGGGCAGGCGGTTCGCAGACCGCCCCAGCGCTGCCAATGCACGCAGACCGACACAGCACAGCACTGCAGAGGCCGTCCTCGCGCACCCGCTGCCTCCCCGGCCTATCAGACGAACTTGCGCTTCTGCCGAGGAGCGTTTTGGACGAGCGGGCGTGGGAGCCAGCGCGCGCCGGACTCCTGTTCGCTCGCTCCTAGGGCTGCTTCGTGTTACCCAGCCCCACGTGTCCTCGGCCGGGCTAGAAGAAAGGAACATCGACCGCAGCAGGGTCTCCGTGTGCAACCTGATGGCCGCCAGCCCGCACGCTCGACGAGCTCGTGAAGCGTGAAGCGCTGCCTCGACGGCCGCTTTCAGCAGCTTCCTCGAGCATGGGAGATGAGCGGCTGGGGTGGGCTGATGGGATGGGAAATCTTCCCTCTCGGGTAAGGCCTCTGTCGCGCGATTCGTAGAGGCAGTCCCGGCACCCTGGATCTTGCGTCTGCTGTGGAGATGACAGACCAAATGCAGCCATGGCGTCGGGAGACGCTGAATAAGGACGCCTGTGGTTGAGGCGGACCGTCTGGCGGAGCCCTCGAGCATGGCTGCATCGCGAGCGACAATGAGGAAGTTGGCCAGCGTCGACGGCACCGCAGAGGCACTGCCATCCAAACAACCCAAGCCACGGGCTGGTTGTGGTGCAGGGAAGCCGTGCATGATCTTCCGGGAGTGGTCAGAGCTGGAGCAGGGATACCGAGGCATGGGCCGGAGCCATCACCCCGGCATCTCCAGCGTCCCTGGACGGGACGAGCGTGAGCTTGATCTTCACGGAATCTTCGACGAAGCGGGTTCCGAGCCTGGTGGCATCGCATTCGGCGACGGTCGCCCTGTGTCGGCATGGCAGCGGCATCCCGTCCGGCGGAGATTGAGAGTCGTGTTGTGGGCCGCTCGTCGAAGGCTTCTCGAAGGGCGGGCTATTATTATCCTCCAAGTATTGGCCGAAGCACAGCGTGCTCTCTCCTTCCCATCTGGTCACACTCAAGAAACGCCAGTCGTGTTGGTCCAGCAGGAGGATGCCTATCGCCATGCCGGCTGTATGGTTCTGCAGCTGCGCGAATCTCACAGCGTCACCAGGTGACATAGCGCCGGCTCCGCCGATGTCTACGGCTAAAGTGCCACAGGCTCGCTAACGCCTCTGGGGAAGACCTCCTCTGACTGAGCGCACTTTGATTGGACTGCGACCGCAAATCAACCTCATGATCTGCAGCCTCGTCCACGTTTCCACGCTGCAATTCACTGTGGCAGACTCTCGGACAATGCAATGCTTCTTCCACAGCTCGCGTATCCCCATGTGAACCCAGCACGATCTGCCTAGTTTGCTCTCTCACAGCTTCCTCGAACGGCAAAAGGTTTTGCCGCAGGACCACTACCCCCAACGGCCGCAGTGACATCGATGAATGAGTACGGCCTCCAAGATAACAACCGGGGATTCGGCGGCAATTACAGCTTCGCATGTTCATTCTGACTCTGTGAAGCCCTGTCCGTTTAGAGCATGCTCTTAAGCAGCCACTGAATCTGCTCAGCATCACCAGTACGGGTTGCCGGGCGCAGGGCCATGCCAGTGCACTGCAGCGGACATCATCTTTCTTGCCAGCTTGAGCCTTGTCTAGAATAGAGTAAGTGAGCTTTCATAGGATAACGCTCCATCATCACACGTCTTTTATTTCTTCACAGCACTGAATCATGCCAACTAGGATACCACTGTCAAAGGAGATGAGGCCTCGAGGAAAATGAGGCTGCATTGCACCAGGCCACTCCCCAAGACACAGCACACTGTCAACAACAACAAAAATCTGAAAGTGTCTTGTCTCTGTAGTTTCCTTTTGCTCTGCAACCCGATAATTGTTGCCGAGCTGACCGGCGGCAAAGGAGCGAGCCTGCCTTCGCAACCCCAGCAAGATCAACACCACTCTGCGGCATGCCACACAATTCCCAGGTCTGTTGCAGTTTATAGAGCGAAATACGCGCCTTTGGACTCAACATGGACCTCCCACAATCCCTTTTTCTTCTATGGTTGCACCCACCGCCTTGGCACTACAAAATATGTCCCACACGATGCAGCACATATGAGGCCACTATATCGCACTATAGTCTTCTCCCTACTAGCATCGTACGAGGCCTTGTACACAGATTGTGCTTGGTGGGCGCTTGGAAGAAGGCAAATCTTGCAGCATTGTCAAGTCTGACGAACTCTTCCACTACACCCTCCCCACGACAGTGAACCACGTAGGATTTGGAAGAGGAACGCAGGGTTTATTGGGTGATCGTAACCGCTGGATTGTATCCCACTTCTCCAATGAGAACGCCGCTGGTGGTCGTCCTCCCTCAATATTTCTTGTGAGACCGTCTCTCAATATGCAGGGGTTGAGGTATTCGAAAAGGAAATCTCGGCCAAAAACAATTTTCCCAGGGCCAGAAGCGGATTCCAATCATTCAAACGGTAACCCGAAAGCGGCTGGATACCGTTATACGGTTCGTGGCTGCCAATCCCGGTTCCCTGCTCAACTGCTTTCAGGATATACTCCGAATTCCACCCCCGCCGCAGCAAGAACAAGGAACGGCTGACGTAGATCCATCTCAGGCTCAAGCTCCCACTCAGCTCCGGCCACTCTCCCCGGGACTCGTAAATGCCAAGTCTCAGATCAGCCGGAATTATTATTGAACACCCTGGGGTCTGAATCGCTTCCAATTGAACGAGGAGTGGCGCACCAGAGAGCGAATTGGACACCAACAAAGACCGTTATACTGCTGCCGCCTTTTGCTGTCTCCATGTGCTGTCTTCGGTATGCTGTAGGCAGCGCCCACATCACTTGCGGAGATGCCTGCGTCCGTGGATGAGGTTAGCCTCCTGGGGTAAAAGGAGTCCGAATATCGGGTCGAGCCTTGGATCGCCGAAGCTTCCTGTGCCTGCGGAACATGCAGCCGGGGCTACACTTGAATCCTCGATCGCTTCCCGGCGGCTCGTGGTAATATCCTCTTTGGGCCACAAACGCACTCCTGCCACGAGGCTGCTCTACCACGAAACGTTGACGGAAGTTTTAGTTGAATATTTATCCCCTTGCTGTCCCTGAAATTCGGCGAAATTGCGGCTATCGTGTTTTCTAGTCATGATGTGCAGTCCCCTGCAGGCCTGGTGTTGGATTGTCTCGGCGAATCTTTTGATACCCTTGTCAACAAAAGAACATCAATGTCAGAACGCCATCAGCTATGGCCACGTCCGCGATTTTCGCGTCTTTGCACAACGTCCGCGTCGCCTTGCCGTGTCTCCCCTGTCAGTGTTAGAATCTGGCTAGCTCATCTCCACCACGTTTAACAAACGTCTCCAGCCCGTGGACGGTTTGATGGCGTTGACGGCACGAATTGCCTCATATCCCGTGTGGCGAAACGACTTCTAGAAGATCCTACACACTTCACGATACCTGAATTGCCTTCAAAGATTCTGGAAAGCGTTTTCCCAAAATCTTGTTGTTCTCCAAAAGCGGTTCCCAACGCAATGGTTGCTCTACCAGGATATTGTACGGGACAGCCTATGAAACATCCAGCAGAGATAATGGCGCTCCGCGCGGCAACTCATGATCGCTGGAAAACTCGTACGACTGCAACAATTCGATATTTTGCCGGAAGATTTCCACCAGTCATCGAGGTCGACTCTCCCCCTGCTGTGAGCAGTGAGATCGCCACGAGTCCTGCCCAAAAAGCACCCGCATTTATATGGGATCCAGGGCCTGAGAATCATGCGCTACGAAGCTGCCTATTGCAATCTGGAAACACGTGTGGCGGCCATCGACCTCTGCCAAGCGTTCCTCGGATTCGCGTCCATTAATTTTTGATTTGCAATAATGTACGCCAGTCCATATCGATTGGAAGATGCATTCAGGATATCTTTATGAACCCACTCACACTCGCCGCATGTGCAGGAGCGTGGTCTTCACGATCGACGATGCAATGTGGTACAACATCTGACCCTTTCTGCAAATCCCCCACCATTTCTGCATATCACTGCATGTGCCTTCATTGATCTCCTTCTTCCATGTCTTGGAGAGAGGTCTTTCGGCTTTGCGGGAGTGCCAGCCATCATCCCAAGAGGTCACGATCTTGATGTGCCGTGGAAGGGCCGGCTCGATCGAGATTCCAAACTGCTGAATGTCTTCGATTTTCACTAATGGTGAGTCATCGGCATTCATTATTGCAGGTGCGCACGCCTGATGATCACACCTATCTTCGTCCCAGAACTAGCACAATGGCATCTTCCGCAAGTTCCCCTTGGAAGCTGAGAAGGAGCCCTGCTTTCGGCGCGATTCCGAAGGGGCTCCTCACTAACAAGTAGATCAAACTGTGGAGGCCTTCTTCTTACTTACGCAAGATTCATCTTGCTCCGAGACTACTGCAAGGGAGATTACGACGTGCAGAAACCTGATAGCGAGAAACGACCAAAGTTTGACTGCGTGCATATTCTGAATAGCTCAAGGGCGGCGAGCCAAACGTGCCGATTTCAATATTGTGCAGCTTGCCGAGGTCAAGATGCGAGCAACGACCTGGATGCCGGGTTGGATGCCTGGTGTGGTGGGTGCCGCCTGTGGGAAGGGTATCTCGTGAGGTGCGTACAAATCTATCGGAAACTTAATCGTTTGCGGTTTACCGCAGTGAAAAGGTTAAGAAGAGATAGGGCAGCAGCAACTGGGGAAGCCCAACGATGTCTTGGTAAGCTCGACTGATCTGGCCACGCAGGCAGCTCTCCCGCCGCCCGTCAGCGAATAATGTTCAAGAAGATTCCTGCGAGTATGGATCGATGATGACGAAAGTATTGTTATGGGAAGGTGGTGGCACCATCAAACCCCACGACGGGATACGAAGATATGTGTATCCCAGTGCCATTCAGTAGAGGGATCTTCGCCACCCTTGCCCCTCCAGCTATCCCCAGCTCTTCAATAGAGATGATGTCAGCGCTGCGCAGTTTGTAACCCTCCCGGGGTACCCCACCAAATGGAAGAAGAAAGCATTTCTTGTCAAGTTGCAAGCAGGCAGCAAGCGTAGGTGCCCGGGAGCTGCCTGAGGATTTCCGCAATCTCTACTCCACTCTTTACAAGACCCAGAAATGAAGCCCATCGCAGTGGTCTATCGAGATCGCTCACGCTGTGTTGAATCTACGTTTCCGCCGTTATCCAATCTATTCCTGCATATGTGCAAGGCAGATCTCTACCATCCAGTGGAAGCGAGGGCCATCGACTCCACATTCCCTTTATCTGCATCATCCCATCCTTTTGGAAATGCCTAGAATATAGATGAAGTCCGCGCATACCTTCATTTATTGGTCTGGATATGAGGCGGCTGAACGCAACATTAGGTGATCATTTTATAGCCCTTACCGCCGATCATATTGCGCCAGCCCTGCGCCCGAGGCAGGCAAGCAAGAAAGATATCACCAACAATACAACACACCATCGGTTGAGTGATAGTCATATAAGGACGCGCATTGTTCAAATAACACCGCTGCAAGCTCGCGCATGTAATGGGCTGACCGCTGGGCCAGAGCAATCAGACGAGAGCCAGGACGTTTATGCGAATCCTTCCAGTGTCAAAGAATAGGGCGAGTAAGAGGAATGATCAACCCTCCCCTACTCTACCCTACCCAATGGGCACGTAACTATTCACCGGCATCATTTGATCATTACGCATGGGAGCCTCATGTGTGCGGAAGAGCCGGGATCGATTCATCTATCGACCTCATCCCACCGAACCCCACGAGCCGAGTCGATCCTACCCGTCGGTGCCCGACTATATTGCCACTACATACAGCGTCACAGATAGCGAATACCATATACAACGGTGCTGGAGATAAGCTGTGGGCTTTGAACGGTTGGATCGGAGGTGGGTGGCAGGATGGAGCCCATACCACCAGGATCCCACCTTAGATAAGCTGGACGGGCAACTTGCATCATGTGTGGGAAGATGCAGCATGCGAGCTGTGAGGATGGGCAGCTTGTACTTCCTGTGTGTCTCGCGAAGGTAGGCTTGTCGATCCTGCTGCCAGGGCTTATTTCAAACACAGGTCTGGGGTTCTGAGACTGTGCCACGACTATGCATGGCGGACGCGCATCCTTCACTCCTTTCCTATGAAAGCGATCGCCGCTTAGAAGATCTTGTAATGTGGAGGGATACCCTCTGTTGTAGGAATGTCGGTGAGGCTCTGCCGTCCACTTCCCCTTTGTAGATGACTAAGCGCAGACCGCTCCCGCTGGTAGCAACTACTTGGTAGGCACGATGGACAGGTACGAGGCTTCTTTAACTACTACTCAGTGTAAACAATTCTTCCATCTCCAGTATTGGACTTTGGGTCTTCGGGCATGACTTATCATCCAATCCATACCACCAATTCACGAGGAATTGGGAACAAGTTTGCTCTGAGAGTTTGTGAAGGGGCCACGTCAAGGGGCCACGCCACAGCACTGCTGGATCCTTTACCCAAGCAACCCTGTGATCCAATCTCTGACTCAACTTCTATCGCGCTTTCTTTGTGAGCTGGATGTAAGACTGACAACTACGAACACGCATTTCGCAACTTTCCGGTTTGTGCGAATACCCTGATGTATCCCTAGAAACTTAGTTTATTTGCATGTTGACATCGATGTGGGGCCCCAGATGAACGCCTAAGACCTATCACGTATGGGGTGATGTTGTTTATATATGCTACGGCAAGCGACGACAGATTATGAAAGGGACTATTAAAATCAACGCGGTTTCTCGTCAACCATTTATGCTGATCTCTGTTTGAAATCTTGAATTGGGTTGAAAGAACCTAGCCGGGCTTGCACACGTATTTGGAAGGCCCGAAGATTGATCAAGAAACTTCTTACAGTACTACACATAAAGTCTCCCAGCCACCTCTGACTAATCAGAAAATCACAAATCAAGCCATATTGTTTATGAAGCCGTAGATCTACATACAAATTGTCTATATATAGTTTTTTAAGGTGGATTAATAGAGGAGGCTTCTAGCAACTATATCCTGTATAAAAAGTAATATTAATATTTTATTTACTACCCCTTTGCGGCGCAGCAGGCCTTAAGGTACCTTAGTATGCTATAAAGTAACTTCTTTAATAATAAACTAGGCAATCTCCTCTAACAGTCCTTTAATGCCTTATAGAACCTCTCCTAGTCTTTAGCAGATCCCCCTATACAACGTAGTTCTGGGTAGTTATAATATATTATCTTCTTAAGTATATACCAGAGGTGTTCAATAGGGTTAAGATCTAGGCTAAATAGTGGCTAATCTAATACCTATATTCTATACCTCTCTATCTACTTATAAGTCCTATAGGCCTTATAGATAGGTGTATTATCTTATATAAAGATATCTCTAGGCCTGTAGTAAGGTAGGAGGCCTTCCTTAAGGGTAGAGATATAGCTGCTAGCTAAGTACCCCCTATAAGGGCTCTTAGGGTCTCTCTCTATAATTACTAGCTTACTCCTCCCTACCTAATTATTACAGCCTATCTAAAAGTAGGCCTATACTATCTATAAAGGCCTCTTACTCTTCTCTCTCTCTATTACTATCTTAGGGCTATATTTCTCTGTAGCAAAGCGGAAACACTACTCCTAATCTTCCCCTAATCTAACCTTAATTAAGTACTTATCTAAGAACTTTATAGTATACCTCTTCTAGTTAAAATATTAGTAGTCTCTTGCAAATCTAAGGTATATCTTAGCTAGCCTAGGTATAAGCTTTAGCCTCTTAACGCAGTAGTAATGTATAAGGTGGAGTTTCTAAAGAGATAGGTAGAGGGTGTTGCAGTAGAGACCTTGTAGGCCTACCTCCTCCTTTAGCCTCTTATAGTTAATTTTTAGGTACTTCCTTACTATATAATAGATTATCCAAAGCTGCTATTATATAATACTAGGTGGGTAGCCACTGCAAGGTCAAGATTTAAGAGTACTATAAGTTTTCTATCTCTTAATTATATCCTCAACTGTAGATTACAGAATCCCTATCTCAGCCACTACTTTACGCTGTGATTTCCCATCTTTAATCTTAGATAAAATAACTGCATATGCAGCAGGTGAAAGCTCCCCTCTAGGCCTTCTATTTCCACTAATTATTGTGCCAAAAGAGCGTTGCATCGTAGAGATAGGTGGTGTTGAAGTTCAGGTGTTTGTGACGCGCTCGCGTTGAAGGGTACGCGTTAAGCGAGGTGGCTGGGAGACTTTTTGTGAGCGGCTGTAGCACATCTCATGGAATCGCTATGTTATAAGGTAGGCAGTCAGTCACTCTGGCGTTATCGTTGTTAGTTCCAAGGGGTTTATTTCATTATCATAACGGTCATACTATCTCTCCAGATATCTCGTGCCTTCATTCCTCGCTGCCAGTCCACACAGAAAAAGAGCGGAAATATGAAAAATCGTAGTCGAGATTGGAAAGGCACACTCACTCCAACTCCACACCTCCTCCATCATCCACATCAAAAAACTCATCCTCGCCACTCTCCTCCTCATTGACATCATCTCCAACCACTTCGTCCCCATCCTCCTCCCCCAACATAGCCCCCCCATCACCCCCCATAACCTCATCCCCATCCGCATCCACCGTCCCCTCCAAAATCTTACACGCCTTCCACGCCGCAATAGTCTCCGCATTCAACCTCTTCACCCCCTCCACCACCCCGCCAACTTCCCTCCCCTCAACCTTAACCTGAACACTATACACCCCGCCTCCCCCGCCCTTACTCTTCACACTCCTATACTCGACGCCCTCATTCCCAGCTAATACGCCCAACCGCTCCTTTGGATGAAAGCAATCTACTCCCTTCCTCAATACACGTTCAAGACACGCGCTGATACCAAGCCGGTCCACAAACGCCTCACAGACGGAGAAATCCCCCCCACTATCGATGTAAATAGCTCCTATGACGGATTCCACCAGATCAGAAAGATGTTTCGGTGGATCTGACAATGCGAGTAGATGCCACGGATATCTTCCCTCCGTCTTCATGGCGTCCGAAATTTGTTTTCGGAACTCTTCGTGTCTCGACAAGGTCGTGTCAACAAGCGAAGTCATGGCTATGTTTGTTGCAGAGCGCATATACATCCACAGCGCCTTCTTCACGGTTTGGGGCTGCAGGGTAGTCGTGTTTGTTTCTTCGACCTCAGTGGTCATTTCGAGCATGCGGAAAGTGAGGAATGATGCGTTGACCATGGCAGCGCGTATACTGTGCATGGTGTAATGTGGGAGTTCGGGGGTTTGGGCGTACAGGCGCTTGGAGACGATGTAGTCGAGGACGGCGTCGCCCAAAAATTCAAGCCGCTCGTAAGAACGAACGTTGGTGAAAGGGCCGTTGTAGGAGGCGTGTGTGATGGCTTCGACGAGGAGGGACTTTTTGGTGAAGGTGTAGTCTATGAGGCTCTCCAAGGGGAAAAGATTTAGAACTTGAGCGTCGGAGGCTGCGGCTTCGTACAGAGTTTGATTGCAGTCGGGAGTTGGTGTCCAGGGTTCAAGTGGTAGCAGCGTCTGGATACATCTGAAAGCCTTAGATAGTCCTCCGGCAATGTATGACGCTCCGATCAATGACTCAATCACATCAGCGAGCAACTTTGAGGACATCAGTACTCTCTCAGAAGGGTATTTGCGATCTGGATTGAGGAGGTCGCTGATATAACGGGGACTCCACTTGGCACCAGTAAAAGCCCTCCTGAAGATAAACTGATCCAGTCCTGCGACCATAGTCGCTCGTGCAAGAAAGCCGTTTGAAACGATGTTGCTTTTCTTGTTCGTGAGATACTTTTCAGGCCAAGTGAGGTGGGCAGCCATCAGGTGGGTTGAGGCGACGAATTTGAGAACGCAATCCCCCAAGAACTCAAGCCGCTGGTAATTGTCAACCGGCTCTGCCATCGAAGCAGTGGTGGCTTGCTTTATTAGGCCGAGATGCGTATCTTGGAAATCTAGAGGTTTCAAGATCGTCGTACGGAGTATATCCGCAACCATGAACATCTCGATTTTGGCTGCGATTGAGGGAATGAAGAGTGCGAACTTTGAGTATCGGGTAGGCAGATTGGCTACTGTGCAATTCTTGGCGTCTACCCAAAAGGTTGACGTGTGTGCTTTGCTTCCCTGATTATTTCGAGGGATCTGGTGAAGAAAATCGCGTCTCTTTGGAACCTTGGAGACCTCGAGCTGGGGCGTGGTCTCTGGTGGATTACTACAGGTGTTGAGGTGGCTGATGCTCTTGACAATATAGACATTGTTATCGCTGCGAGATGTCACCAAGCCCCAGTGAGAAACACCCAGTCTGTCATCCCGTATGAGCGTGGAAGCTTCTCGGGAACCGGTGGTCGCAATGTCCCACTCTTGGAGGGTCTTGTGTTCGGGTGTATACTGATCTTCGTACGGGACCAAGAGCCATAAAAAGTCGTCCCTGTTATCACGCATCCTTCCGTGAAAGACCGAGTACAGTAATTTTCGTGTTACTGTAAGAGCAATGGCGAATTCTTCTTCGGAAATTACGACACTGGGCATTCCAGACAAGGTCACTGAATATGTCTGCGATTCGTTCCAGTAGAGAGGAAATTGGGGAACTAATGGTACTGCGGTTGGAGTCATGAACACCATCTGAATTGGCTTTTCCTTCAATAGATTCAGTGTGAGTAGGAGTCGATAGAAGACTCCGGGTCCCTGTTTCTGAGTATTAACGATGCCTACCCACGGATCGAGCAGCGGAGACACTGTAATCAGACTTGGAGTATCGCTAGGAATTTCATCGTCGTTCATATCATCTGCGTCTTCTCTGATCGGAAGAAGGTTGTCGTTGACCAAACCAGCCAGATGTAGATTTCTGTATGCTTGAAATGCTGCGTCTCTGGCCGCGTTCCGCTCGGTTTTCCAGGTCATTAAACTGTTGGCCGTTCGCACTGTTGGATCGACTGATATCGGCAGTGTGACCTCACCTTTGATTTTGCTTTTTTCCTCATTGAACGAAAATCGTGGCCGTGGGTCGACATCGGGCCCAGATCCAAGTATCGAACAGAAGTGGTGAAGATGCTGTGAGGCATTGTCAAATGTCAAGAGTGCGCTAGGAAATTGCTGTTAGCAAGCCGAAATGCAGCTACTTGTTGAGTGACCAAACAGGTATTGGAATCAAGCGTCCCATAATACGGTGAGTGCCGCATGTGTTTAGAGCACATGACTTCTTCGGACTGGCCCTGCAAATAGCATTGCGAATGAAAACTCACCCAGTGGTAGGCACTCGATAAAGCAGCTGTGCTGCCTTTTCGCCTTCCTCAGTCAACTCTCTTTTCTCCGCATTCTTGACTTCTCTCGTATCATCCAGGTACTGTTTTTTCATCTCCTCTTCCAACATCTCCCACGTTTGCGGCGATTTCGATGGCCCAATATCAGGTACAAATATAATGTACTTAGACTTTTGTTTTCTTGCCCGTCCTCTTCGTTGCACGAACGACTTGAGGTTCTCCGGACGCTCGAAACAAACAACAAGGTGACAGCTGGAGATATCGATTCCTTCTTCCAAAACGCTGGTCGCTAGGATGAGGTTCTTCTTTCCACCACGAAAGTCGTCCAGTGTAGTTTGTTGATTGGGGGCTTGCGCGAGATCGGCGATATTGCCCTTTCGCGAGGTCGAGTTAGAAGTACCAATGAAGGTGCCAATGTTGAACAGCTCTCTGGTCCTGGGATGTGTGCAAAGTATCTCAGCTAAGATTGCAACCCAGATTCGTTGCTCAACGAAGACGAGCCCCGTGAAGTCTTCCGCCGCCTCGGCCACTAATGTATCGATCAACATCTCGACTTTCGTGGAGATCTGATCCAGTGATATAACAGAGCTGTCACTGGTTTGTGGAGGAATCTGCCTGAAGATTGTCGCAAGATGCTGTTTTTCTTTCGTGGATAGATCGAGCAGCTGCCTATCGTGAACCCGGATCAATGCCTCAAACTTAGCAAGGCACTGGTGAAGGTACCACTCTGATGGGGAAGCCCCGAGTTCTTCCATCGTCGCCACCCCCTTGAATACTAACTTCCGAAGCTGATCCTTGCAGTAGGTCATATTTTGGCCCATTGTCTTTTGTAACTGCCCCAAAGCATTAGGGTCATCTCGACGATGCTTCTCCAATAACTCTTCAATATATGGGTCTTTACGGATATTGTAATCCCGTAAAGCGTCTTTGAGGTGTTGCAGAACCATGGGGGGCTTCGCAGTCTGGCTCAATGTGGGATGAACGACGTGGCTTAGCTCAGGCCTATGAACATACCGAAGAAGCTCTGAGCGATGCTTCTTTGGAGATCTGGCGACTGCGTGCATGTTCTGTTCAAGTTTTCTAGCATAATTAGCATATTATGGACAGTATGATGGTTTGCCTCTTACTCGAGGTCACTAGTTGTGACTTTGCTTCGCATGACTGGACTGGCACTCAGGCCAAGGATTTTCGGCAGACCAGCCTTCGTGGATGCAATCGGTTTGTAGAAGTGCGCCATGATTCGGTTTGCGGGATGATTAAGCGTGCAATGATGTGCTATGAAGGGATAAATAATCGGGAACTTTGCTCAAAGATTAACGTAAAACTCGCACCTTCGTCAAAAATGATGAGCGCCAGTTGCTTCATTTTCACAAATGCATGTGTGAGAGCATCCAAAAGCACTTGATGCGTAGACAGCACTATGCGGATGTTCTTTAGTACTGCATCCCAGGTGCTTTGGTCAGTCCAATGATCCACGTTGTCCCTCCCCAGAATAACTTTTGTCCCATGAGCTGGTAGATTCTTGCAGAACACGTCGTACTGTTGTTCACACAATGTAGCAGTAGGCGCAAGAAACCAGACAATCTAATCCGGGTGAGAACAGAAAATGATGATATTAGGTGTTTTGGTTCAAACCTGGTCTGGATGGCAGATTTCTAGCTCTGCCGCGGTTCGTGAGAGAGCACTAGATATGTGAGATACACCCAGATGTCAATACCCACCGATAGCACTGACATGTGTGTTTTCCCACTTCCTGTATCCATCGCGACAATGATGTTGGACCTGAGGCTTTCCTCCACCATCTCAGCCTGATACGATCGAAGTCGAAAGGCATCTTCCTCAAATTTCGTTGAATGTGTACTCCCATCCAAGCCAGACACGCCTACAGACTCCATGATGGACTGTCAAATTTATGGACATTATCGCGGTGGTGAGAGTGGGGAAGGTGACGGTGGACAGAGGCAGTTCCTTTGCCTCGGAAAGGCGCTAAACTGCTTTGGGTGATTCTAGAAAATACCGTCAGACTCACCATCAACAAAAGAAATGGAAAATCAAACGGCGTGGAGATCAGACCACTTCAAACGCGGCTGGCAGAATTGTAAATATTTGCATGTGTCCGTACATAAATCACTCAGGGGTAATGCTCACCTTCGCGCGGCCTCACATGATGAGATCATGTGATGCCCGTGCGAAGGCTTGGCAGGAGGTCGCACCCAAAACCTCCTAGCCTTCCATCCCAAGCTAGACATGAACAATAGAACCAGCTGATTGCACCCCCCAACTCCAACCTATGCACGTACGTGTAGAACACTTCTCATGCCTCTATACCTCTGAACCAGAACGTATAGTCGCACGTTGAAGTCCATTCAACAGCATGAAAGCCCTCATAACCGATAGCACACCGCTCGACCTATAACATGGGAATATATAATTTTGATATTGGGGTCAGTAGCCCGTCATGCATGCTCCAAGCGCTCTATATAGGTCCCGAGCTACCGTGATGCTGTAAACCACCAACGCCCATCATTGCCTGCTCTACAGATTCGTAAGGTAATCCTCCACCTCTTGCGGGCTTAGCTTCCGGAATCTTGGTCCTTGAGCTCCCTCCACACCCTCGAAGCCGAGCAGCCTGTCCTCTGGTGGGCCTACGATGCCAATCTCTACCGTGTCTCCGTTCATCTCGCCTTCTATTGTCTCCTTCAGGGTGAGAAGTGCAATGTGGATGGCATCTTCCAACTCCAACCCCTCCGTATACCTCTTCTCGAGGAATGTCTTCGCGCTGGTTGCACTCTTACCGATCGCAGTCGCCTTCCACGGGAAATAGCTGCCACTGGGATCGACCTGGTACAAACTCGGGCCGCCTTTCAAGATTCCACCGGTCTTGCCGGAGATCTTCTTTTTCTCCTCGTCATGCTCCTCCTGGTCCTTGCCTTCCGCCTCGGGCTCAATTCCATCATCCCACCCTGCGATGAGCAAGCTGACACCATAGGGTCGGACACCACCTGACTGCGTGGCCTCCTGCATGACACGGGCAACATCCTGAACCAATATCCTCGTGGGTGGGTACTCGTTGTAGACGCGCTTGTAGCCAGTGTGCGAAACTTTGCGGGCCTTGTCAACGAGAACTCGGTAGTCGGGGCCCATTCCTGAATAGACCATGCCGATGTTGGGTGTTATGAGGCTGACTTTGGACGAGGACGACGAGTCAATGAGCGGTGACGACGACTTCTTCTCCGTAGCGAGAACGATGCCATTGGTGGCTGGAGAGGTCAGAATATTGTGCGCAAGTAGAGAGTTAGAATGTCCGTACCTTTGATGCCAAGAGACGTGACACCTTGGTTGACGGCGTTCAAGGCATACTCTGAACCAGCGTTAGCAGGTGTCTAGTGTGGGGTTTCAGCTCCCTGATGGAGCTGTATAATAACAGCGCGTACCGATTTGTACCAGCTTGCCGCTACGTGTGTGTCAGTATGTCTGAATTGCCATGCCCTGCGGCGGTGGGGGAATGTTTACCTGGGGGAGAATGTGGTGAGGGAGAAGGAGTACCGGTCAGCCATGGTGGATGGCTAGAATATGGCAGCGGGTAGGGCGAGGGTGATGGGGTGGGAAGAGACGGAGTGGACGAGGGGAGGGGGTTGGAGGTGTACAGCGTGGGTAAGTGCGACAGCGATGGAGCTCCAGGCAAGCTTGCCGACGCGGACGTTGATGCTTGGCAAAACTCGGGTCACGTGCAGAAGCTCGGACCATGGTCGCACCTGGAACAAGTGGTGACCTCGGCGAGTTCCATCATCTTCCCACCTCTTCCACTTTCGTCCGTCGCATATGCCACCGTGTCTCTTCCCTACATTGGCAGTAGTAGCACCACCACTGAGCCGGTTGGCCCGCACTACTACTATATGAGCAGGTGACGACTGCCCTGCAGTATCAACTGCTTGTTTGCGCTCTCAAGATCTCTTTGTCCCTGCGTCGCAAACAGAGCAGCCTTCATGTTAACCCATCATTTATCAAGGTCTTGATTCTCTTCCTGATTTTTAGTTATCATGGCTTCCTCATCTGGATTCCAGCCAATGCCGGGATGGTACTGGCCAGACCTGGAGGGTCTCCCGAAAGACAATGACGGCGAACCATCCACAGAACCGGATGCGCCACACTCTACTGCCCCGGAGTCCTCCACCAGGGCAGATGCAGATGCAAATGCGAATGCACGATCAGGCCCGGGGCATTCTTCCAGACGACGTACGCATTGGCCGCCACGTCAATGTCGTATTTGCCTGGAGACTGTCCAGCCAAAGACCAATGTTCCCGCCCAGGACTTGCCTAACTTTCTTCAATCAACGCCGAATGTAGTCTACGAGGACGAATCCGGCCGTTTGATTCGACCATGCCTGTGTAAAGGGTCGTCGAAATTCGTCCACGATTCTTGTTTACAGGCGTGGCGACACGCAGATCCAAGTTATGGGCGTCGGAACTACTGGCAATGTCCTACTTGTCACTTCAAGTATCGACTTGCACGTCTAGGAACAGGGCGATTTATTGCTAGTACCGGTAAGCATAGACACAAATCTTTTGCAGCATCATCACCTGACATCGAGACAGCGACCCAAATAGCACTGACAATTTTGATTCTCATTCTAGCCGTCTTCATATTGGGATTCATTGCTGACCCCATCATCAACTTGTATCTCGACCCCTGGGGGACTCTCTCGCCATGGTCAAACAACAACCAGTATTACTACGAAGAAGATGAGGAACCGTCCACGTGGTTCCTGCACTTCATGAAGGGATTCACTAGCATGGGTGTGATTGGCTTCTTGAAAGTGCTTATCGCGAGTCCTTTCTCCTACTTCAGGATTGGTGGAGGCGGCAACAGAGGTAGGAATACTGGTCGAGACCGGTACGAGCAAGTCAGCTGGATTATCATCCTGATTGGAGTTGCTACTTTCATGGTTGTAAGTATTCACCTCTTACTGCCGCTCCCGCTAATATGATTATATACTGATAATCAAGTAGGCAGTCTGGAAAGTTGTTCGAGCATTCAGTCGTCGAACCCTCGAGAAAGCCGGCGAGCGAGTCATGGACGTTCAAGGCGACGATGATGACGATGACGACGAGGAGTAAATCACCTTCTGTGATTTCACGTTCTTCTAATAAGAATACATCCTCAATTCCTACTTTAGCAGTACCATACCCGCATTCTCTTTCATCTGAAGAGTTTCACAACCCATCGCACACACTTAAGTTGCCTCAGCCATCTCCTCAATGCTCTGTCAATTAGTCTTCGTGCGTAGAAAAACCCGACCCACACTTTCCATGTTCGGCTCGTACGTCTTGTGCGGTCGTTTTCTCATGGACTGTGGTTGTCACCGCCTTGGGCATCTTCACGTCATCAGTCGAGCATGCACACATTGTGTATACTGCTAGGGAGCTCGGACGATATGATTGCTGCTGGCACATTTCTTTGTGGGATGCTCAAATACGTAAATAAATGAGTTTCTGTTGTAGTTGTAGTTGTGATGTGTCTGCGGGTGGTAGACTAAGAGTACCTACGCCGTGGTCTTGGTTGTGTACAAGATATTAGGTCGAGGACAAACACTAGATGTGTTTATTCATCAAGGAAAAACTACCACATGTCTTGCTCCCTCAGTACAGATTTGATTTGCCATCATGCATAGCTAATAAATATTCAACCGGTCGGTCGCCCTTTCCCTCGAGCATGACCACCCACGTGGTCCCTTCCCCAACCAAAAAACTATCCTTCCTCGCCGATCGAGCTGGATTACGCTGATTAAGACATCACTTCTCTTCCCTAGTTATCTTTTTCACGGACACAACATGCTACGCTCATAAACCGCATCATAAATCAAACTGCTTATTCTACGTGTATTACTCCACACGCCTCCGCTATGGTCCTATCTCCTAGTCACAAATCCGCTTCCCCTTCCTACCTTCACTAATGAAACTTCGCATTCACCGCCCCATACCTGACCCCATCAACCCTAAGCTCAAACACTAACCCGGCACTCTCAATCTTCATATCTAGCGTGAAATCTAGATTATCAAACTCCACGCCTTTCGTCGTCGTCAACCGCGTAAACAAGCTCTTGGGCACGGTATTCAAGTCCGTGGTAAGTGTGCATACATGTATGAGGCCCTTTTGGTAGGCGTCAGGGGCCGTATCTGAGTCACAGGCGATGAGATCGTCTTCGACAACGAGAGATTGGCCGGGGCGGAAGTTGCGCGTGTAGTGGAAAGATATGGGTTGGGATTCGGAGACTTGGGCGCCCTGGGTGGGGTGTTAGTTGATATTTCCATGTGGAGGGTGGGATATGGTTTGAGAGGAATGGGAGGGAAGGGATGGGGAGACTCACTTTTGCAATGTGCCATTGCATTCGGTCTGAAACCATCCAGCGTTCCCACAAGGGAGACCAGTAGCGGTCGCTGATGGGATGTTTTGCTTCGTCGAAGACAGTGGCGTAGCTGGTGCCATAGTGCCATCTACTTCTTCGGCTGACGACCATACTCCCCTCCAGACCCCTAAGCACTGCTCCTCGCACGACGGCCGTCCATGCATACATGGGATGCATGACCTCGACTGTCTGTGAGGAGTTCAGTGCTATGGCATGAGTTGGTCGCTCGGAGTAGGGAGGAGGTGGTGCATTGTTGAAGTGCCCCTTCATGCGACTATACAGGTAATTGCTCTGCCCGAAGCCTCCAACCAGCACAATCCCGCATACGAGGCCTCCCTTTCGTCGAATGGTGTTGACCTGGCCCTCGACGAGGTTGACTACCTCTTCCACCACGGGATCGAAGATCTCTTTCACTTGTTCGGCGGTCATTGTCAAGAAGCCTGAGTCTAGTCCTGCTTCTTCATCGTCTGGGAGACCTGGAAAGGGAATGTTGACTTCGGCATGTTCTTCTTCGTTGAAGTTCCGCTTCACGAATTCTTCAAAGTACTTGAGTCCCATGTTCCACGTCTTTGTTTTCTTGTCCCGCATCCAGTTGTACCGCTCGGTGCCTATTCGTCTCTTCACATGGTCTTCGAATCGATAATTCAGAAATGCAGAGCCACACAAGCCTCCAGTACCCACTGCGGATTCTTCCACCCGTAGCGGATTGAGTTGAGTGATTTTGTATGCAATCAAATCTACGGTTCCGCCACCTGCTTCTGGTCAGCAAACTATTAGACTCAATCTAGCGCCAACGTACCAGCATCACAAACAACGAAATTATCTCCGATCTTGAGATGATTGGGCTGAATAGCCTTCAGTGTGTATACCGCTGCTGCTTCGGGTTCTGATATTAACTTCAGGTCATGCCTATTTCCCATGCCTGCTTTTTCGGCAGCCTTGAGTGTGGCGTCTTTGGCCGAATCAGACCAAACCGCGGGTACTGTAAGCACGAACTGGACTTTGGTCATGCCCATGAATGTTTCTCCATATCTCTTTGTCAAAGTCTCCATCGTGTGCTTATATATTTGGCTCAAATAGTCAGACACAGCTTCCATGACAGTCTTTTCATATCTGCGCAACTGGGCGGCAGTCTCCAATGGCGATACAAAGTGCGGCAACTTGTGGTTGCGGTCGAGGAAGAGCTTTATGCAGCGAAGGCGTGTATCTTCCGGTTTGAATTGGAACCCCCATTTTATGGTGGGGTTGAAAGGCTTGTCGAGCGAGGTTGTTGAGCCGTTCTCTGGCGGTATATCGTATGCGATTTCGGTGGGGACTTTGTCCGAAGTGATTCCTGGTCCGAGAATATGAGCAAACGGCTACTCCACGTTCCAATTGAAGGGTGCTCTACCATTTCCACCGGGCCAAGTCTTGATGATATCAATATCCTCGGGGGTCGCACTGTACACGGCCGCAACACCTGGAATCCAATCAGATGTCTGAGTGATTTTCACCACGCGTCAGTTCTCCAACTCACCACTGTACGTAGTGCCGAAGTCCACGCCTACAATGAGCCTGTCTTGCGCGGTGTTCGGTTTCGGCACGTCTGCACTGGGACCGGGGCCGAAATTCGTGCCTGGATCGAATGCATACGGAATATTGCTAGAACTAGCATTCTGGAAAGTGCTATTCATCTTGGAGGGAGATTCAAATCGAGTACACGATGCGATGCAAGAGTCATATGCAAGGAGCCGGTGCTACCACACGCCGTGTCGCGTGGAGTGTTGCCGCGGGGTCCAGGAGGTTGGGATACGAGAAACGGGAGTATGGATGAGCGATTCGGCGCGATAGACCTCAAGGTCATGGATATTGGTGCCTGAGACACATAGACAGAAGCTAGGCACCTGTATATACGGACATAGGTGCAGTTGACACTGCTTGCCTGGACTCGGGGAGTTTGCGCTTCAGCTTCGGTTCGATGTGGCTTGAGCGGTGGCTTATGAGTGGAGAGCTCTTCGCCCCCGCGCGCCGCAGGCATCATCCGTCGATTCCACTTCGCCGGAGGCGGTCAACTTTGATCTTGCTTTCAACTCACATATTCCATCGTGGAGCTGCAGGGCCGCTACGATGGCGATGGGCCGGACAACTCGACGCAACAATTGACCAGGACCCCTGATGTCCCTCGACAGCTATGACAGGGGAGAAAAAACATTCCGGTAGGCATCTCAGCTCGTCTTGGTGCTGCGTGTCCACAGCGCCGGTGTTGGTGCAGATATACTGATGGTATGTCGGCGCGGGGTGTAGACTTGTCCAGCCGCCTGATAAAGCGCTCTGCAAAGATAGCGTCGCGCAGCACGAAAGCGCCTTCGTCGACCGCGGCCATCAGTGCCCCGCCCAAAGCGGCAACTGCCCCCGACAAGGCCAAGAAGGAGGAAGTGCAGCGACGGAAGAATCCCTTCAATGACATGCTCTTGAACAAGACTGGCAAGGAGTCCACCACCACCACCACCACCACCACTGCCAGCCCGCCAGCCTCCCTGGAGCCCGAGTCAATAACCCACAAGAGACACTCGTCTTCGAGCAGTATCCAGGATGATCAGGCCGCAGATAGGCTGGTGGAGCTGGAGAGAGCCCTCGCCCTAGCCAGGGAAGAGCAAAGCGAGTTGAAGGAGGAACTTGGGAGGGTTCGCAAACACAGCGTCGTATACAGAGAGACGATTGCGGATTACAGGCAGCAGTTGACGGAGGCGTACTCCCGCAGTCCCCTCTCCGACACCCCGGAAAGAGACACCTCGCCAATGGAGGATGTTGACCACGACATCTCTGAAAGGCACTCAGGGGACCACCAGCGTGGAGACCTCATTGAGCAAAACTACGACCTTCGTGAGAAGGTAGCGCAGCTCCAGGAGCAAATGATCGAGCAGGATGTTCTATACAGAGCCAGGCTAGAGCAACAGATAACTCGCGGACAGACTGAGTGGAACGAGCTGACAGGGAGGCTGCACCAGGCCGAAAAGGAGTCTCAAGAACGAATGCAGCAGCTACTCGATCTAAAGCACAGCATATCTGCGTTGACGAGAATCGAGAGCCAAGTGCCCGACAGCGATGTGGCTACCCGTATGGATGAGTTATGCTATCGAATCCGCGAATGGGTCATTAGCAACTACAGGAGAGCAAAGCTCAGTAAGGAGGTCCTTGAATGACACTTGTCGTCATGCTAACGGCGATTAGATTTTGTCCACCTGTCCCCTTCGACAATGCAAGCACTCGAATTTATATGTCCCAAGTACAGGGACATCGATTTGGCTGATCGCCTTGCCTTCTATCAAGCCATCGTGTTTAGTAACCTGATGCAAATCTTCCGCGAGCCTATCTGGATAGGGCTTCCCGATTCTGGACCCCTCGCCCACATTCGTCATGCGGCGATGTATCTACTAGACACCGGGACTGATTTCCACGAATGGCGACGGACCACTATCCGAGCACTAGAAAAGAGTCACGCAAAGCAGGAGCTGGAGCAAGAGAGGAATATAGTATTGCAGAACATGGTTGCCAAGATCCACCGCCAACTCCACGAATTGACCTCCACTGTCCCAACGCCGGCCGCACAGTCATCCCTGCTGGGCATTCTCAACCAAGCAGCAGACCTACAGCACATGTTGCATCTCCAAAAAGCACAATACAGGCTACATCTCTTTCAACATGCACCCGGGACACAGGTTCCCTTTGACGAGTCCCGTATGGAACCCATCAACGACTCCGACATGGACGACGACTCTTACTTAGCCCGTACACTCACATTCTGCGTGTTCCCGCTCCTGGTGAAGTTCGGCGACGAAGCTGGGGAAAACCTTCAGATCCAGAATGTGCTGTTGAAGGCGAAGGTGTGTTGTGGTGTTGGCTGAAGCGTTCGCGAAGCTTTCTCGAGTGCGATTCAATGCAGCCCGCGCAGAGAGCCCCCTCGACAGTTGTGATTGAGCACTCGTGGTCAGGGCGCTCGTGCCGGGCCTGGAGGAGTGTGTGGTTGGCAGTGCGCTCGTAGGGCTCTTGGCGAATGATCCCTTGAAGAGACGTGCAGAGGGCAGTGGTCGTGTAGCTGTGGGAACATTGGAAGATGTACTTGGTCACTTGGCACATATTGACGGTGATGTGAGTTGGCACGATGAAAAAGTGGCTGGCTTGCAGTGGAACAGGTACGATCTGTCTACAGATCGGTGACTGATAGGGTATCGAGAACCCACATATGGCGGTAGGGTACTAATAGACCTGCAATCAAACCAACTCTCTTCTCTTCACGCCTCTTGAGTACGCGAATGCCTATGATCGACTTTCACATCCCAAATGTTCACGTGACTCTATTACATAAGTTTGATCCGTGTCGGCTACACTTTCCCCCTGTAGATCTGACGTCGATCGTGCTTGGCCCCGCCAAACACCAGAACATCCACAACAACAACCGCGATTGCTCAACCACAACACCATGGTATGTTTCTCGCGACGTGCACACCCGTGTCAATACTAATGGATTCCCAGGCGCCGACGCGTTCAAGAGAAAATGGTGTCAAGAGAAGGGCTGGACGCCCGTCAAAGTCCACGCCGCCGTCAGGGAGGGCAGCTGCCGCGCGGGAAGCCGGAAACGCCAAACGAAGGGGAAGGCCGAGGAAATCAGATCACGCGGGAGAGGGAATCGAGAAGTCTGGAGCGAGAAGATCTTCACAGAAGCAAGCCGTACGACCCGCACAGCCCACGGAACCCACAGCTGGCCGTAAGCGCAAGGCGAGGGACATCGACGATGACGAACTGGCTGAAGATGGCCCGAATGCGCAGAAGCAGCTGCAGCTGGCCCCATCGAAGAGACGGATTCCCAGGGAGGCCATCAGCCAATGGCCGGATATGACGGCTTCGGTCATGGAAGGAATCAAGTCTGTCTTACAGAGCGCAAAGAATGCGACGGTGCGCTCTCGTCGCGACCAGCGCAAGCAGAACGAAGCGTATGAGGTGCTGACCAAAGTCGTCTCACGTCTGGAGCGCAAACTTTCGCATGCCAAAATGCCGCCGAATGCAAAGGACGTGCACTTCAACCTTGAGAGACTGACGGAGCGGAACGTGAGTGCGCCGACGCGTAAGAGAAGATATGTACTGACTAATACAGGCCGAATTGCACCGGCAACTGGCCACAGCACGTCACGCAAACCAGCTGCTCGCCGATCAAGTAGAACGAGCCACCGACGCGCTCGAACAGGCACAGTCGGGTCTGCAACAAGCGAAGACCGCTGCGTTGACTTGGGAGCAGAAACGGGAAGCTCAGGAGAGAAAGGGAAAGGTAAGTGCATTGATGTCAGGGGTATGTCTGGATTTCGTGCTGACACTGCCGAGATCCATCCGATGCTGGTACTGCCAGAGGACTTCAACATCAACGGAGATGGTCCAGACGACATTGGTATGCGGAACAAAGAACCTGCTGACACTGCCCTGTTCGATACCCCTGATGATGATCTCGGTCCATTGCTCGAGCAACTCCGGAGAAGCCTCCTATCCCTGCAGGGCTCTCATGACCAAGTCGACGGCATCGATGAGGCTATGCACGGCGCGCAGGCGGCACTGGACAACCTGCTCTTCAAACACACGAGTGCACAACAGTACGATGCTCTGTGAGGAAAGTATTGATATGCAGGTGGGATCCGGCATTCGGGGTGTGCTGTCATGTTCCTCTCCTTGCGGCATGGTTGGCGAACGGTAGGCGGCATGGGTGCTGGAAACATGGTAGCGGGTCTGCAGGCTGGAGTTGTCGTCGACCTCTTATCGATTCCATATGGGGAGCCAATACTTCGGGCGTGCTTCAGGTTCCGAGATGGGACAGATCTGAGGGCCCGACTGCTGGGCCCGACTGGGGGCAGGATGGACCCAGGGATCACGGTGAGGCCGACAGACGGTGAATGGACGTCTCCCCGCCGTGGCAGCGTGGTCCTCACTGTATTTAGAATCCCGGTGCTGTGGGCCGCGGAGTCGTGCATGCAGGACTAGGCCAGCAGATGTTATCAGCTGGGCGTCGTGCAAGTGCGGCCAGGCCCGGCGCTGATTGGCCGGCCGCGGGAGCGCTGGAGGTGCCAGCTTCAGCGCAGGCTGGCGTACATTTCAGAACATTGCAGAGCATTCCACCTCCCCCAGCAGTGCAGACAGCAGTGCAGACAGCAGGCAGCGCAGACAGGCCGGTGAAAAAGGCGCAATCGCAGAGCATGGCGTGAACAGCGTCTATCAACCAGATACCCCACGATCCCCAGACCCGAGCGTGACACCCCGCGACCTCGGCTACCCAGCTAACGGACATGGATCTTCGCCATCATCGCGAACTGTGACTGCAACTCCTCAAGAAACCGTCGCGTGCCTGCGAGACACGTCCATTCACCGCGCCCCGCCCTCCCGTCGCGGCCTCCCAGTACCACCGTCGAACGTGCTCACGCCGCTGCGTCTGCGGCTTGCTTTTTTGTGCGCATCCATCCCAGCCTGCGAGCTTCCGAGTGCGAGGGCTGCAGCGCTGAAACCTGCGTGCCCACGTCCCCCATTGATGCCGGACGCTACACAATCCGCCAATGGAGCCCTCCCGCGTGGTATGACGACGCCCACGGCTCCGGCGCAGGGGCAGAGCGCCGATAAATTCAATGCGCCCAGCAAAAGCCCTCCGCGCGCGCAGAGGGACAAGGTCGCCACTGCGTCCGGCTCCGATGCCCCGACGAAAAGTGCAAAGAAGCGTAGAAAGGTCAATCAGGGTAAGGAGAGTCCGCTGTGCTCCCCCAGCCGCATCAGTCGCCTTGCTGACTGCCTGCGCGCCCTCTCTAGCGTGCATCTACTGCAGACGTTCGGTGAGCCGCAGTCCCCTTTAGGCCAGCGAAGCTCCCCATGTTGCTGTCCCATCCAAGACATTTGACCGTGAATACTGACGTGCTGCCCGATCAGCATATGACCTGCGACCTGGTAAGCCCCCTTCCCCTGAGCACTGTGTGCGCCCCCTCGCGCTAAACGCTCCTTACTGCACAGGAACGGCCCTGTAGCCGGTGTATCAAGCGGAATATTGGCCATCTGTGCCATGACGAGCCGCGAGAGAATGTTAAGAAACCCAAGGCGGAGGGGGACAACACCAATGGCGAGGCCGACGCCCAGCAGCACGAGGCAGCGCCCGCCGAACCCGCCATAAATACCCTCAGTGAAAGTGCTACTGCTCCAGATGCAGGGCTCAACCTTGCGCCGCCTCCATTGCCCCAGAGCAGAGGTGCCAACGCAGCATCGATCGTCCAACCCAACCCCGTATCTGCGCCACAGCTGCCATCACTGACCTCTGGCAGCCAGTCTTGTAAGTAGCACATTGGCCGAGCGCTGAGCAGAGGCCATACTGAACTATCGTGAAGACTTGAACTACAATAATGAGTGGGCTTCGTCGTCCCGAAACAATTTTCAGGACATGCACCACTTCCATCCATCATATATGTTTAACACGTCCGAGGTCAGCAACGAGTATAATCTGCTCAACGACTTCCTCAGCAGCGGCCTCATGGATGACGGCAACTTCTATGGAGGTGGAGATTTCCACCACCTCTTCTCCGACCCCTCTTTGACTCATCCCATGGGTACGCTCACTGGCAACACCCTCTTTGATCCGAATGCAGCCAATAGTGCTCAATTGCTACCGCCACCTGCACAAGCCGCTGCAGGCAGCTCGATTCAGAGACCCGCCAGTAGCTTCCCCATGGAGAAGGCACGCGAGAAATACATACTGGCTGCCGCGGACCCTGCGGGCTCGGATAGTCCCGAGGAGCGAATGAACAAGCTCCTCAAGGCGAAGATGGATGCAGGGCTCCTGAAACCGTTCAACTACGTCAAGGGATATGCCCGCCTCAACGAATATATGGAAAAGAACCTGCAACAAATCTCCCGTGTCAGGATCCTCCGCCAACTCGATAGATTCAGACCAAAATTCCGTGAGAGAGTTCAAGGACTCACTGACATGGAACTCGTGCGTGTGGAGATGTGGTTCGACAAGAGTCTGATGGAACTCGACCGTGTCTTTGCAAGCATGGCTATCCCCGCTTGTTGCTGGCGAAGGACCGGCGAGATTTATAGGGGTAACAAGGAGATGGCGGAGCTCATCCATGTCCCGATCACGAAACTGCGAGATGTACATCACCTTCAGAAGAGCACCATGGAATAAGGCTAACACAATACACAGGGCAACATTGCACTCCACGAGATTATTGCAGAGCCTTCCCTCGTCTCCTACTGGGAGAAATTCGGAGCAATCGCGTTTGACCATACTCAAAAAGCAATCCTCACCAGCTGCTCCTTGAAGAATCCCGATCCGACGTCGAAGGATCCAGAGATCAAGTGCTGCTTTTCCTTCACTGTCAAGCGCGATGCATATAATATGTAGGCTCTGTTCATTGTCCTCGAGTAGGTGCAAACACTGACTGGCATGGAGTCCAGCATTGATCGTCGGCAATTTCCTGCCCGTCATTGATTCCAATTCCGGATCATAGAGGCGAGGTATTCAAAAGATGTTGGGTGTAATTCTCATTGGGTGGCTAAGCATTTCTCAACAGCGGGCAAATGAAGCGACGAAGTAATGCCGGTAAGGTGTAAGATTTGGGTTTCTGAGCGATTGACACGAATACAGATGGGCATAGGGGCGGTGACTGTGCGGTGCTATCCTTACTCACTTCATTACACAAAATCCTCCATGTGAGTCTAATTCCCGATGATACTCTGCATAGTAGGCGGGTGCAGTGCTTGTCCTATCAAAAGGGGTAATTTCTCTTCTTCCCGTTGGGTTCTCTCTTCGAGTTTCAATTCTGTAGATAGCCTTTTTCCGTATACCATACAACATTACTCTCTAGACTCTCTGTCCAATCGCGATGTGGATGCCTTGATGGGAAGTTGCGCCTTCCTCAACCGCCTCCTTCCATTGTGACCCTCGCGAGTGGATCCTCCAGCACCGCACCTTGACACACTCACATCGCTGCATCCAACATGGCACCTCACAACAACGTGAAAGCTGAGCGGGAGAAAAAGCTCAAGTCCTTGCTTGGTGAGCCATCCGCTCTCACAGTGTAGCCGCACACAGAACTCACACACCCACAGCCTTCGCCTCAACTCTCACAACTCGCATCAACGCATCACATGACCCAACACTCCTCGAAGACCTCCAAAACCACATGCGCGGCCTGCCCTTCCCCGTGTCTTCCACCGTCACAGCGAAGCACGATGAACTCGATCGGGTAGGCACCGAGCTGTGGAACCTCTCGACGCGCTTGCGACGCGACGACGAGCACCGCAAGGGAAGAACGAAGGACGGCGATGCTCGGCACAAGCAAACATTATGCCAGCTACGCGTCTTTGCGTTCATGTTGCTGGATTCGGCAGGGGGTCAAGCAACAAAGAACCGGACGAGCAAGGTGTGCATCAGGTTGATTAAGATTGCGCTTAAAGCTGCGAGGGTGTGTGTTGAGAACGGAGAGCTTGGGGGTGCGACGAAGGTGCTGGAGAGGGCGGCGGATTATCAAGAGGCCTTGGGGAAAGAGGGGGATGGGGAGAAGGAAGAACAGAAGCAGGTTGGGGAGAGGTTGAGGATGGAGTATTTTGCGGTGCGAACTATGCTGGTGAGTACAAGTATGAGGCTGAGCTTGCTTCTTTTGGGGCTCTCCTGGATGTGAGCGTGTTTAACTAAGTCTGTTGATTTCAGGCTTGGAAGCAAGATCGGATGGATACGGCGGAGCATATGTTCTCCAAGAGCCGACAGTTGCGATGCGCGCTTGATCCTTCGGCCGCTGAGAGCTTTGCCGATCTGCTTTATGAGATGGGAAAGGATTTGTTAGGGAAACGTAATTACGAAGGAAGTGTCCGATGGCTGGAACGAGCATATGATATCCTGGGAGAACAAGATCTGCAGATGCTCAGCCCCGAAGTGAGCGAGTTGCGCCTGAGCATCATGCAAAGTATTGGTAGGTTGTTACTAGATAAGAGTCCTAAGCTGACAGCAACTAGTACAAGCGTATATGAAACAAAAAGGCCCCGAGACGCAGATGCGAGCGTGGGATATAGTAAAATTGCTTGAAGAGGTAAGATCTCTTTCCAGTTTTGGGATTCTGTATTGACACACGCATAGGACTTTGGAGACAAAATGATCGTATCTCTATTGAAGCTTGAACTTCTCTCCACTGCTGAGTCAATTGACATCAATCAATTCTACACTGGTAGGCTGACGCGAAACCTTGCATTACCCAAACGCTAACCAATCCAGCTCTGCTCAAGATGATACGAACAGTGGTCTTGAATGAAACGAACTTTAAGACGTTCGTCAACAATGCACCACACGCGATTATAAACTGACATGAGTAGGATCATGCATCACATACGCAAGATCAAAGAAGAAAGGTACGATATCTACATATTCCCCCAGACTTCTCTAACTTGAAAAGTAATACAACAGCGTCCAAAGCCCTCGACGATCTAATTGAGATACGCCTGTTTAGGGAGGAGAAGCAAGCATGGATTGAGAGGGCTTTGATCACGCGCATATGGATCGGAACATCTACCCTAGGATCAGAGGATACCCTCGAAGGCCTTCAGTACCTGTTTGACAAGACCTTGCGGAAGACGAAAGATTCGTTTTCAGCGCCTGCTACGCACGCTGCGCAAACAGTGAGTATACCAAATCGATCTCCTTCATAGACTTGTCTGGCTGATATACACAGCTTCTCTGGAAACGATTGGAGGCAGCCTATAGCCAGAACCACCATGAGGTTGCTGAATCCTGGTGCCGTCTGTGTCTCCACCCGCTCTTTGAAAAGGCCGGTGAGACTAACAAGACCAAGATTGCAAGGTATGTGAATAGTGGCCTAAAGTGTCGGGTCAAAGATCAACCCCCTGTAGAAAGGTGATTATGTGCGCCCTAGCACGGCCAGACTATGCCGCCGCCCAAGAGATGTTCACCAAAATGTCCGATATCGGCAGAGATGAGCCAATTACGAGATATCTAATGTACAAGGTTGCATTGCATAGTCAAGATGTAGGCTTTGGTGAGATACCTTCCGCCTAACGTTGTCGATCACACGCTCATGCATATAGCTGCGGAATGTCTTGACAAGGTCTCCCAACAATCGTCGAAAGATGCAACCCTTCTCTATGCGTGTGTGCTGGAGGCACAGAGTGTGGAAGACAAACGACAAGCTATTATAGCACTAGAATGTGTACTGAAGAGATACGACTACGGCGCCCCTGCTGGTATCCACCTCCCCGCTCTTCTGCGGTGAGACCACACTTTGTAATTTCTTTTGCACACGCATCTAACAGCAAGACAGATGCACGGCTAGACTATCAGTAAAGCAACTTACTGAAGGTGGTGAACTCAACTTGGATGTGTTGGAGCAGATATGCAAAGTCTTCGATGGAGGTAGGACTGACATCCAGTCAATACCATGTTCGTCACTCATGATAAGCAGCATGTACCCAGGCAAAAGCTTCGAGAAGGCGCCCAAGTACCCCTGCCCAACAACTCTTTACTTCCGCGGAGTTTGAGTGGTTTTCGAAGAATGCGTACAATCTTTGTCTCAAGTACTGCGCAGAGATGGATCCCGAGAAGCTGGTAAGATTGCTGAATGTGTGCATTGAGGTAAGGACAGAATCCTTCCTGCCCATCCGAAGCTAATGCAGCCTCAAGTTCATCAAGCTCCTTATAGAGGCTGGTGAATCGGAAGACAAGTCCGACCTCTCGTTGCGATTGATGTTTTGTCATTTCCTCGCTGCATGTGCTTTCACTACTCTAGCACGCGCAGAAGATAACAACCAGGATCGCGTAAGTTAATCATAAAGGGGGAGGAATGATTGAATTTAATGACCACCACAGTGTCAACACTACCTTCTGGTCCAGAAGAGCTGCCAAGCCTTTAGGAGCACAGCATCCGAGGAGATTGCAGCTAAGAGACTGAACAACTCTGCAATTGAAGACATCCTCTCGAAGCACTTCCAGGTCGTCAAGCTGGAAATGGAAGCTGTGCTAAAACTGGAGAAGTGGAATGCACTCGACGAGCTATATGACGAATGTTGGAAGCATAAGAGCCCAGATCATTACGAGACTCTAGCGGATCTGGTCTTGGTTGTCCACTCGGTAATCGTGCAGAAAGATTTGGAGAGAAAATACCAGCAGAGTAAGTGACAGGGCCTAGGGTTTCCTGGTGATTTGCGATTCGCGATTTGCGATGTGCAGTTTGTTGGGCATAGCTAATGAGATTGTAGGGGTCTTGTCCGTAATCGAGAAAATTATTAATCTGACCTGGCGGGAGAGTAATAACGATATCGTTAAGCTTTCTCGCTGGATTCGATGTCTTTTCCGCCTCGCGCTCACGTTTGATGAGAAGATTAGTCTGGGGTGCCTTGATAAGGCGACGCAGATTGCGGCAGGGAGACAGGGGGTGAGTTGCTCGCTTTCCTTTTCAGACTCGTAATTACTGACCTGAGACCCAAGGAGCTGAATCACTACCCACCAACGGAGCTGGAATGGCTCGCCATGACGAGTTTCAATCTCGCCGTGGACTACTATGTCAGGGAGGATGATGCGAAGTGTAGGGTTTGGGGCGAGAAGGCGCTGGGGATTTCGCAGTGGGCGGAGGATGGGGGACGGTTGAGGGATGTGTTGATGGGGAGGTGGAAGGGGATTCGTTGGGAGAGTTGAGGATGGTGGGAATGTGGTGAGAAGGAAGTGAGGGGTTGAGAGGAAAGGAGATGGATAGGAAGATGGTGTGAAGGATGGGCTATCTTATGATGGAAACATTCAAAGGATTCTATGGTGTATGTGGTATTGAGTTTTCGTTCGAATCTACCACGCTCAGTCAGTTTGTCTAAGCTTGCTGTTTTGAAGGAAAACTGTCTTGTGTTGTAAGCTAAGTCGTTTGTCTGAGATTAAAGTTGTGTTTCTCTTCCGGAGAGACTCTTGTTGAAACATGTCTCACAGGAATGAAACATAGGCCTGATATTTGTATTTAAATACGCACGCGCAGCGCAACTACTCCTTCACATCATCTTACACCTCGCTTCTCTGGAAATCACGGTCGCTTATCAATTCGTTGTAACGATATGAGGGTGGACATGGAACGGGAAATCAACATGGAAATGGAATCACACAACTCCCTCGATGTAAACCATTCAGATTGGGGTGCAATGAGCGGGGAATGTACAAATGGAATCGGTGTGAGTCGGGATGCGGATATGGTCCAGTACGACAATATGCCTATCCAATACTGCCACTCCCCACCTCGAATACAGACCGCTGGACCAGCTCCAGCTCCAGCATCAGATACGCCATCCGGTCCCCAGGCTGCGGCTCTACCACCAGCATCACCACCAACCGGTTGGGCCAGTCCCCAAACACCAACCTCGCCCTTGACTGAATCCCTACCCCGTGAAGCAGAAGAAGAGAAAGAAGAAAAAGAAGGGAGAGGATATAGACTTGTTGGTATTGATACCGACGATGTATTCCGATTTCTGAGACACTATGCAGAGCAGTTGGAGGGTGATATTAGGGGGTTGAATGCGAGGGTTGAGGCGTTGGAGTGGTGGGTTAGGGTGAGAGGAGGGGGTGTGGGGGCGAGTATGAGCACGAGTGCGGAGACAGGTACAAGGGCAGATACAGGTACCAGTGCAGATGGAGGTTCGAGTGCGCATACGGATCCATATACTGCTGAGACGCTCGAGGAATTGGAGGAGCATGAGTGTGCTTATGCTTATGCCTTGGGGGTCGAAAATGGGTTCGAGCAGGGACAAGACGTGGGATATACAGTGGGGTATCAGGAGGGCTATGAGGACCGTTGTGATGAAGAGGATGAGTGTGAGGAAGGGACTGGGTGTGAGAAGGATTATGAGAGAGGGTATGTTAATGGGAGTAAGAGGGGAGAGGCCGTGGGGTATGCGGAGGGGTATGGTGGTGAGTTTGAGAGAGGAGAGGAGGTGGGGCAGCGAGAGGGTTGTCGGGAGGGCGGCGATGATGAGTATGGTGATGGGTATGAGGATGGGCGTCGGGAAGGGGAGGGGAGGGAGTAGATGGGAGGTGTGAGTAAAGGTGAGTATGTAGTTCGACTCTGAGTTGGTCAGAGTAGTTCAATTGAATTGAATTTTTGGAGAAGTGGTTTCTACGTGAGATCCTTTGGACGAGGGGGGGCCAATCTATCCGCAATATACTGCGTAGAATATATTGTAATCATTCTTGCCCTCTTTCATACGAACATCCAGTCTGCCACGCTGCTAATGAGCTGCTATGCCAGGGAAACCATATTTAAGACAAGGGGTTCAGTTGCAGTCTACCGTCCGTACGACAAGTGAGTTTATGCTTTCTTCGTGCATAGGTCCACAGGCTAACGACCTCTCAACTTTCCTTTTATCCACAGTTATATACTTCTGTAGACCACGATATTAGCGGAGCCGTTGTTAGACTTGATTGATCGCTAATGTATTTGAGCAAGTGCAGTCTTGTTTAATCAGAGAGGGACACAAGTCTAACCAGGTGCCGCGGATGAATAATCTATCTCTTTTCATGGCGATTGAGGAAGGGGATGTAGGCATCGAAACAAATACTATGTGAAGGGTTCCACAGAAGGGCGACATTACACTTTCTTTGAAAGTTAGTGATGATGGGAGCTCTCTGATGGCAAAGGATGGGATGGGGTCGGGATGAGGTCGAGATGAGTGTCAACACAGGGCAGTCCGCGCCCAAAGCTTCTCCAACCTCGGAGGAGCAAGCGATCCCCGCAAATCGCACCTGGGAATCCCCGTGTCATGTGGAGCTCGAACCACCGCCCACTACCACACATACGTTTCCCCACCAACACCTGAAATACTCCTTCACGATTCGCCATTGACTGTGACCCAGCATGTCTTCGAAGTTCAGATGCCTCCGCACTGCCCGCCTTGCTGCCCGCCACCCGTGTAGGAGAAGCTTTGCGTCCGCCGCGTCTAACCGCTCTGCCGCCGACTATGTTCGAATTGTAGAAGTTGGACCTAGAGATGGATTGCAGAATGAGAAGCGCAGCATACCAGTGGCCACGAAGATAGAGTTGATAGAGCGGTTGGCGCGTACTGGGCTCAGGACGATAGAAGCTGGGTCATTCGTGTCACCGAAATGGACACCACAGGTCGGTCTTCCGCTTTCGAGTCTGGGGACATATGCTGATGATGGACATTGCAGATGGCAAACTCCTCAGAGATCCTCGAGCATATACTACGGCATCCCCCTATATCACCGCATCCCATCTCCTACCAATGGCTGCTCCCGAACGTGAAGGGCTTAGACAACTTCCTGAACATCTGGCAAGCCCATGTCTCCTCCAAACAAGATCAACAAGACGCATACCCCACGCCACCACCCTCTCCTGGCACAGAAGAAGGCTCCACCCTCGACACCTCTTCACAAAATCCCAACGCCATGCCCAGCACACCCCCACCATCCCCCTCTCCCTTTCCCCCCAAAACCGAACTCTCCATCTTCACCGCCGCAACTGAAACCTTCACACAAAAGAACACAAACTGCTCCATCGCCGAATCCCTCGCCCGCTTCGAACCCATCATGTCGCGCGCCAAAGAACTCTCCCTCCCCGTGCGCGCCTACATCTCCGTCGCCCTCGGTTGCCCCTACGAAGGCCCGGACGTCGACCCACACAAAGTCGCCGAACTCGCCGTCAATCTGCTCGAGATGGGTGCAGATGAGATCTCTGTCGCGGATACAACGGGCATGGGCACCGCGCTCAAGACGGCCGATCTGCTGAAAACGCTGGCGGCTGCGGGCGTAGAGAAGAGCGATCTCGCGCTGCATTTCCACGACACGTATGGGCAGGCGCTCGTCAATTCAGTCGTGGCGCTGGAGTTTGGGATTAGGACGTTTGATGCGGCGGTGGGCGGGTTGGGCGGGTGTCCGTATAGTCCCGGGGCAACGGGGAATGTGGCGACGGAGGATTTGGTGCATTGTTTTCATAGTTTGGGGGCCAAGACGGGGGTCGATATGGAGATGTTGGCGGGGATTGGGGAGTGGATTTCGGGCGAGTTGGGGAGGGCGAATGAGAGTCGAGCGGGGAAGGCGACGTTGGCGAGGGCGAGGATGGGGTAGGGTAGTAGGGGGTGTAAGGAGCTTTGGACTGGGGACTTGGTGCATAGCATAGGGGGCAAACAGTGTAACAAGAATAGTAGACGATATCTACAAGGATATTAAAAATCACATCGCTCCATTCCCAATTCTTACATCTCTCCCTTCCTCTAAACTATTTACGCCCGGCTCTCTCCTTTCCTCACCTCTTATTCCCTTCCCCCTTCCCCCTTCCCCCTTCCCCTCTCCTCATCGCCCCTTAATAGTCTTCGTCCTAAACCTACTCGGTAACATCGTCCCCACCACCTTCTTCTCCACCGCACTCGTAACTGTGTTAGTCCCCTGACTGGGATTCGGTTGCGCGCCCGGATCTGACGCTAGTCTATCTGTTGGATCGGTGGTTGTGGGTTGTGGGATGGAGATGATTGTGCTGATGTTTACGGCATCATCAGCGGCGTTGGGTATGTTGATTATAATGTGGATGTCTGGAGTGGATGGTGGCGGGCGGGGTAAGGAGAGAGAGTAATAGAGACGGACCCCGAGGGCGATGGATGTGTACCAGAGGGTTATGGGGAAGAAGATGGCGAAGAGGATCCAAGGGAGGAGGATCTTTGTGGGCGGGAAGCGGGAGCGGGGGGCGCGGGGGCGCGTTCGTGGTGGCAGTTCTGGTGGCGGGGCATTGTGTGGTGGGGTGTAGTGTGGGTGGTTTGTGTCGAAGGGTTCTTCGAGGGGTGTGAAGAGTTTTGAGGTAGACTTTTTGGAGGAGCAGGGGAGGGATTTCGTATCCTGGGAGTAGGAGGTGGACTTGGAGTCTTCCCAGGTGTATTTTGAGTCCCGAGATGAGGAGGATTTCCCCGTGTGCTGGCGCCCTGGCTCAGGCGATCGGTCTTTGGTGGCATGGAAGGTGGAACAGTATGTTGGTGCTGGGGATGGTGATCTAGCGTACACTGAACGATCTGTGATATCGGTGGACGTCCTCCGATCGGCGGTGGATAGCTTCATTGTTGATTTTTGGTGGCTTGGGTGGAATATTATGATGGGATGTCCAAATGGTCAAGAACTTGTAGAGGCAGAGTGAAATATGGGACCGGCCCTGTTGAAGAAAAGACCAGGAATATACAATAGGAATTTGTACGTAGAAGCGAAAGGAAAGAATCAAAGAGAAAGAGAAGCTCAAGGAGTCTTGAAAGGGAGTCATAACCCCTACCTTTGTCTGTTGTACGTAGTCATTACCCACCTCTAGCCTCTTGCAGATCCCCAAGTGCAAACAAAGAGGCACAACATCAACACACCACATCTTGTTTCACAACGCAACACAGGCTCGCGATGCCTTGCCTACCATCTTCCAGCGATCAAGCAGCATGTCGGACGTCGCGATAGACTCAAGCTTCCTCGTCTGAGGATTCTCGGTCGGCGGGGATCGATTGGTGCGCACGAGCCTTGATGAACGAGCTAGCCATGCAGGGCAACAGGGTGCAGAAACTGGTTGCGAATGGTGTGGCCTTGTGGCCGGTCGCTTCAGCGCGGTCAACCACGGGTCGAGCTGAGGAGACCATGCTGAAGCGAATCGAACTTATCTTCCTCTGTTATTGTTGTGGTGGTGGGTAAATCTTTTTTGCTGGGCTTGAGGATAGGGGGTGTCGGTACGCGAATGGAAGCTGAGGTTCCCGAGATAGCCGAAATCTTGTCGCATTGATAGTGAGAATGGGGCAGGACGAGTTGCTTCTTCTTCAGCTTTTAGGGGGGGGTGCTGTGTGTTTTCTGCTGTACTTTTTCCTCCTGTGGCTTCGTTGTGGGAACTTTGGGTAGAGGAGCCGTGGTCGTCTGGAATTCAAAATTGTTGATCATGGCTGCTGTTGGATATTCCTATCTTAGAACATGGTGGAAAAGGGGATATGCATTTCCTATCATTTAGAAGAGAAGCAGTATCGCTCGCTTCGTGATTGGCTGGTTTGGTGGAGTTGTGGTAGGTAATTTCACGTGATCTTGAATCAATTACCAATAGCGGATCGAGCAAATGGATCATACTACCTTGAAACAGTCGTGGCGAACAAACAATTCGTTTCTTGTATTCTGTAGTTGCTCCGTATGCGGCCACAGTCAAAACTCGTCACGCAAACCTGCCCAACGTCTTCCCCTGGCGAACAACTCGGGAGTGTGTAAGATGGCGTACAGGGGGGAATTGCCACATAGCCTTTGAACGATCAGTGCAGCTGGCGTCACACACAAGGGATCCAAGGGATCTGGATCACCTCACACATTCCCAGGCCTCTGCCTGTGTCTGGCCTCTGTGAGCGTAAGCCGAGTGAACGGCCGTCTGGCAACCTGGCTTCGTGAGATAATAGTGAAAGACGTGGTCGCGTGACAAGGGCTACTTAGGTAGTTGTGGGTAAGGCACAGGGGCTTCGCGGGATCGGCCCTGGATTCTTTGCGGCAACCTTAGCCGTTGTTTCAGCTAGACAGCGAAACAACTCCCCCTCAACGGGCTGTGGTGAATGTTAGCCGCAGTGACAGAGGTGTTGGAGCATTTGAGGCCACGGTTCGTGGGGTCTATGCCTGTCTGTCACCTGGATGACATCCCTCCGTTCGCCATCGACCGCCTGACACCATTCACTCCCTCTTGCCGTGAAAATAGGGCCTCTCCGTCATCACTCTGCCATTCATTATTCAGGCTCGCATTCGCCGTGTGTCTATTTTTGCGCACGCGTCCTCGGTTCAACCTGTGGCTGCCACCCGAAAGTGGCTTCGCTAGCGCGGGCGGGTTCCTGGCTCGACTACTTGTACCTCAATTCACCAACTACTTGTCCCTGCAATCCACCCCCGACCGCCTCTTGAAATGACACGCGTGCCGATTGCCCTCGCCCTCTGATTGCCCTGCCAGCTGGACGCTTTCATTTTGTGCGCTGCATCGACTGCGGCTTTCTTTCCATTTCCCCAATTTTGCAGCATACGACGCCGGCACACCACCACCTCCACCACCACCACCACCACGACGCTTCCGTAGCACACGCCCGCAATGGACAAGGAGAGGCAGCCTGCAAGCGGCAACAGCTCGGACCGAGAAGGAGTGAGCATGCCCGTCAACGGCCTGGGGCCTGCGCGCAGTCTGGACATGATTACTGACGCCCGCTCCCCGGGACAGGAGACCTTCGAGGACGCCGCTGAGATCACGGCCCGCCCGAATTCACATTCCACCAGCTCACGGTCACGCTCGCTTCTGAGTCGCCGCGAGTCTTCGTCGTCGACGGCCGCCAAGGCGCGGCCCGAGTCTGAGGTGCCCGAGCTGCCCACCGCTGCAGGTGCGGATGCCGACAGCCAAAACGGCAGCTCTGAGGCAGACGACGACCAGTCGACGCCGGACAAGTCGCCGCTGCTCACCTCGCACAGAATTTCCGTGACCTCGGACATGGACGACGTGTCACTTGAAGGTAATGCCGTTCTGCGTGTCTTCCTGAGTCATGCAGTGCTCGGAATGCAAGTCCAGCAAGCTAACAGTGCCACAGAAAACATCAAGAGCCCCCCGCCCCCCAAGCTCCCGCCGCGAGAGCCGTCCGAGGTCGGACTGCAGGGCTTTACTGGCAGGATGTCGCCCGTAAAATTCCCACCTCCGCCGCCCCCGCCCGCCTTTGAGAAACGCGATTCGCTGCCTCCGCCACCGGCCCCCTCGAGGAAGCTCACAAGCCCCTTTTCGTGGCTGTCCCGCAACACATCGAGCAAGAAACCCGAATCCCCGCCGCTCCCTTCGGCAGACAGGAGGAACACAAACGCTTCGATTGCGACCATTGGCAGCAACCCAGAGCTCACCTTGAGCAAAGATGAAGGGGGCCACGCACACAATAATCGGTCAAGCCAGAGCAGCCTCAAGGACCGATTCAAGTTCCTGAGGATGAGGGAGGAAGCTGGAATTGCAATGGGTGACGAGGGTGTTGAGCCTGGACATGCTGGAGCTCTTGCAGGCCTCATTGGCCGGACAGGCTTAGGAATCGGGATTAGCAGCCCGGGAAGCGTACACGAAGAGAGGGAAGATGGCATCACTTCTGGACCCACGAGCCCCCGGCCTGGCTCTCTCCCGAAAACCGCGACCATCAACCCGAGTCTCGCGCCTGGGACAGCGGCTGGAATGGCCTTGGGCCCTAACGGAGACTCCGCGGAGCCAGTGGACTGGGATCTGTGGCAGACTGTTGTCAACGAGGGACCGGCGGCCGTGGCTCGGACAAGCCCTGAGGAACTGAATCGTGCGATTGCCAGTGGCATCCCGCAGGCTATCCGTGGTGTTATCTGGCAGGTCTTGGCCCAGAGTAAGAATGAAGAATTGGAAACAATGTACAGGGAGCTCGTAGCCCGCGGGACAGACAAGGGGCATATGACGATGCGGACGCCGAATCTCAACGGACACGCGAATGGAACCGGGAAAGAGAAGGATTCGGTTGCTTCTTCTTCTTCGTCAATGCACTCGGACTATTCAACCCCAGCTACAACCACTGGTAGCGCGCATGCGCCGTTGCCATCGCCGTCTATTGGCTCGGACAACGCCGATGATGTGATCAAATTGCAAGCCAAACTCGCCTTGGAGAAGAAGCAGAGAACAAAGGACGAGCACCTTTCTATCCAAAAACTAGAGAAAGTGATAAAGCGAGATTTGGGTGCCAGGACAAGCTACTCCAAATATCTAATGGCCGCTGGACTCCAAGATGGCCTCTTTGGAATATGCAAAGCATACGCCTTATACGACGAGTCCGTGGGCTATGCCCAGGGTATGAATTTCATCGCCATGCCACTCCTTTTCAACGTGAGTAGATGCATAAGATTGCCAAGAGTTGAGCTAACATGCTGCAGATGCCCGAGGAAGAGGCTTTCTCTCTTTTCGTAACCCTTATGAACAAGTACAACCTGCGGGATCTGTTCATCCAAGATATGCCTGGGCTGCATCTTCACTTGTATCAGTTTGAACGCCTCCTGGAAGATCTCGAGCCTGCCCTGTACTGCCATCTCCACCGACGAGAAGTCAAGCCACAACTCTACGCTACACAGTGGTTCCTCACGCTTTTCGCATACCGCTTCCCTCTTCAGCTGGTGTTACGCATCTATGATTTGATCCTAAGCGATGGTCTTGAGGGCGCCATTTTGAAGTTTGGAATAGTGCTCATGCAAAAGAATGCGGAAGCGTTGCTAGCTATGAAGGACATGGCGACCCTGACCACTTTCCTCAAGGAGAAGATTTTCGATGTCTACATCGACAAGGCCCCGTCTGCTTCTTCGATCCTTGAAAGCGGCTTCTTCGGACACACAGGGGGCGTGGATAAGGAAATTTATCGCGCAGATACCCTTGTCAGAGATGCTGTCGCAGTCAAGGTCACACCCGAAATGTTGAAACAGTACACGGCAGAATGGAAGGAGCAGCAAAGGATAGAAAAGGAGCGAGAAACCGAGCTGCACGGTCTGAGAGACAAAGTTTCCTCTTTGAAGAACAAGGTCCACCACCTGGAACGCCGTGCAGAACAGTCCGACACCGAGCACGTTCAGGTCGCATCTGAACTTGTCAAGACACACGTTGAGAACGAGAACCTATCAGACGAGAATGAGACACTAAAGACCAAGGTTGAGGAGCTACAAAAGATTGTGAACACGCAGCCGGAAGAAGTCGAGGCGCGATTGAAGACCGAGATGGAAACGGTCATGCAGAAGAACATAGTCGTTCACAACGAGAACAGGGCTCTCGAAGAACAGATGGCGGAAATGGAGAAGGAACTGGTGGCAACCAAGATGCAATGGGCAACAGTAAGTACTTGCACATCACCCTCGGTCTTCGCAACTAACGTGGCGGGCAGTTGAACGAGGAGCACGAGACACTCAAACAGAAGTGGAACAACGTCAGCCAGATGATGAATCGGTAGTCCCCAGTATAGGTTCGCTTGCATCTTCACTTTTGGATCATAGCCGGCGTTTTGGTTTCCATGAGCATCTCACCGAGCGTCATGTCTCCCGTTTGATATTCCCATATCTTCGCTCGCGTCGACCGCCCTTTAACTTCTATTCTATACTGTCCATATTTCTCCTGCCATTCAGCTTCTCTCGCGTACCCATCTTAGCTTCGTCGACGACGACGGATGACCAACTCATGACTTGCATCTCTCAGTATACCCATGGCTCATGCGGCGGTGCTTCTTTTCTTTCTGGTTTGCGTGCTTTCAGGATAAAGTAATTGTTGGTCTGGTGGTGTGCGGGGACGGATTTGGCACTAGGTGATGTAGGGCGATGACGGTTACCATGAGAGATAGACCTAGACAGTAGTTGTATGCACCACATATCTACGATATCATCGTGTATTAGAATATGCTCAGGTCAATGAGTGAATGAGTGAGTGAATCTGCCTTCACATTTTTTCAATGCCAAGAGTTAAACGACGCACTAGCCCACTGTAGCTTAGCCTATATTAGCGGCTTTGAGGTTTGTTCTCAACCTCCAAGATTCTTTATCCTCGACCAACACACCACTCTCCCTCCGTCGCACAATCCAACCACATCAACCGCGACAACCTGCATCATTTGGAAAACTCACCCAACAGCATCCCCCAATCTCTTACCCTTTTTCATCGACACGCGCAGGCACCATGTCTGGCGCTCCAGACATCAGCGCGATTCTCGCGGCGCTTGGTACGCATATGCCTTTGACCGCGAAACCCGCGATGGTGAAGGAGATTCTAATCCCCCAAGCAGCCCAGCGGCCGTCGGGTACTCCAACTCAGGCCGGACAGCAGCCGCCGCCCGCGCAAGCGCCTCCTCACGGAATACCACCTGGGTATCCTAACCCAACGCCGCCTGCAGCTATCCCTGGATTCAACCTGCCTCAGCCGACAAATTCCGGCAGCCTTGACCTAAGTGCGATCAAGCCCGCGAACAGCGGCACTCTCAGCATCCAAGACGCGCTGGCCAAGGCGCGCGGTTTCGCCGCAGAGAAGGGACTTTCATACGACCCCAGCCGGGCATCCGGTATGCCACCGCAGGCCTCTCCTGCCGTCTTCCTTCCGCTAACCTCCGCGCCAGCGCAACCCCAGCGTGAGGACCCGCGTCTGAACGGCCGTCCGAACTCCTACCAGCGATCGCGATCCCGTTCGCGTTCTCCCCCCCGTCGAGATAATATTCGTGACAGCTATAACCCGTACCGCGATGAGCGCCGTGAAGACCCGCGTCGCGGCGGCACTGGCTATGGTAGGGACCGATCCCGCTCTCCTCGCGGACGCAATACATTTTCTCCCCCCACTGGTTACGCGCGTGAACGCTCGCCCCCTGCTCACGATAACTCAGAAGTTGTTTTGATTGATTCGAATCTTGTTGGACTTGTGATTGGCCGACAGGGCGAGAGCCTCCGTCGCATTGAGCAGGAGTCCGGAACTAGAATTCAGTTCATCAATGGCCCTGACAGTGGACCGCAGCGACAGTGCCGTATCACGGGTAGCCCAAGTGCGCGTATTGCTGCAAAGCGAGAGATCAATCGCATCATTGAAGAAAATGGTGGCAACCCTGCTCGTGAGACTGGACGCAATGCGGCGCGAGCCGGCAGCGCCAAGGCTACTGTCAACCAGCCTGCTCTTCGTGACGGTGAGCAGTCGTCGCAAATCATGGTTCCTGACCGAACTGTTGGCCTCATCATCGGCCGTGGCGGCGAGACTATACGTGATCTTCAAGAGCGCAGCGGATGCCATATCAACATTGTTGGTGAAAACAAGAGTGTGAACGGTCTTCGTCCTGTGAACCTTATCGGAAGTCCCGCTGCAGCAGCTAAGGCTAAAGAGGCCATTATGGAGATTGTCGATAGTGACACGAAAACCATGGGTGAAGCTGCACCCCCGATCAACGCCCATCCGGTTGCCAACACTAGGCGTGAGACTTTTGATCCCTACAGTGGTGGGGCAAACAAGGTCAACGAGTCCATCTTCGTCCCCTCGGATGCTGTTGGCATGATCATCGGCAAAGGTACTTACTGTTTCTCGTGCTGCTTTTGATTACACCACTAATATTCCCAAGGCGGTGAGACCATCAAAGACATGCAGGCCACTACTGGATGCAAAATCAATGTTTCTCAGGCTTCTGGAGCCGATATCGAGCGTGAAATTGGTCTCGTAGGCACGCCACAAGCTATCGAAGATGCCAAGAAGGCTATTTGGGATAAAGTTGACTCTGTGGTAAGCACAACAGCTCACAAACCTCACGATCAAAGGTATTCTAACATGTTACAGAAAGAGAAGAATAACGGAGGCCATGGCGGAAATCGACGTGGCGGTGGACGTGATAATGGAGGATACAATGACCCTTACTCACAGCAACAGCAACCACAGCAGCAGCCAGCATATGGACAGTCATACAGTGCGGGGCAAGGCCCGCCTCAAGCGCAAGCGCCTGCTCAAGCCGCAGGAACCGCAGCAGCTGACCCGTATGCCGCGTATGGTGGTTACCAGAACTATCTCGCGATGTGGTACTCATCTATCGCCCAACAGCAAGCAGCACAAGGTGGTGGTCAACAAGGACCCCCTGGTGCCTAAGCGTTGTCAGACGTGTCCGCCGTGACGATGATGCACATGCTGCTGAGACCTCGTCGATTGATGCTTGTTTGCATGACCGATACTTAGGATCCTCCTCATGTGGCTTGACTTCTGACCGCCTGGACCTCAAGATCTAGCTTTGCGAACGACTCACTATGACTGTGGGTATCCGCCATTCATGACTGAAGACCCCAAATTGCAATTTCTCTACCGGACCTTCACGCTTGACATGGAAGTACACTCCCAGCCGGACCGGATGCTTCTCACGTATGACCATTTTCATGACGGGTTTGACCTCGATGACTATCATGATTGGCTCATTGCTCACCATCGATCTGACTGTACGACTCGTGTTTGCTTGTCTGCATGCTACGACACTGTAATGAGCAAACGTCTCACATTTCCCCCACGGATGTCTCCTGTCAATGCTTTCTACTATCAAGTGCTTATACCAAGGCTGAGTACCTACCCTCCTCGGCATTGAAGTAGCGAAACAGCTTTCCACGAGCGCGATACAATACCTTATTACTGCGCAAAAGCTTTTGTATATTCGTGTTTATACCTTGTTTTCTTTCTCTCGACAAACGGCCAGTGCGGGATAGGCGCCTTCAATTCCGGATAGTGGATGCAGGATACCGCAGGATACAAAATTGGTTGCGGATGCAGGTGGCCTACCTACTTCAGGTTTGAACAACAGTACCTACTTTGTGGGTTTACTTCTTCTTCTGCCTCTTCTTTTTTGGCATGCATGTTTCTTATTCGTGTATTTGTAGCTGCTCCCCTAATCGAATGCTGGAATGGATCATCGTAGTTGGTTAGCTAGTAACTCATACCCCCCTCTCCCTCTCTGTCCGTCTCTCCCCGTGCTCCAAGCTAGACTGGAGGTTTGCTTATCCCTGCACGTGATGGCCCACAGGCGAGCTCCCGTCTGCGGTACTGCGTACTCCGACGCAGCGGATCTGTCCGTCCACCCGTCCCCCGCTCATAGGAATTTCTCTTTGCGATATATTTTGTTTTCCCTGCAACGTTGGGTTCCCGTGACGGTGACGTCCGCCCGCTAACAAAGCAAAGGTTGCAGCGCCGAGCCTTTTGCCCCTCCCTCTCCCGCGGCGCACGCTCCGCTTAGCGTGGAGGAGAGCGGCGAGCACCGCCTGCGCGTCTTAGATCGCAGATGTGATAAGGGCATTTTGGAGAAGTGTGATTGGATGGGGAGGGGTCTTTTGAGGCGCGGGTCTGTGAGATCGGGGGACTAGAGTGGATGGGGGGTGGTAGGTCCTGGTAGAGAGGTGCATTTAGAGGCGTGGGAACCCCACATTGCTGGAGCTTGATTTGGGTTTGTGCTCGACTTTGGGCCTTTGAAGAGCTGGAGGGGGCTTTTTGCTAACTTCACATTTTTTTGACCCACTGCACAGAGGACTTGAGTACCTCCTCCTGCTCCTCTCTTTCCCTTCTCCTCCCAGCACCTATCTCTCTCTCTCTCTCTCTCTCTCTCGGAACAACCCCTTCGGAAGCTTCCGAAGAGTGCACCAAACCAGAGATAAGACAGCTCCAGCGAACACAAAGATGACGCCAGGACTCGTGGAACCAGCTGTTCCGGACCAGGCGACCAAGTCGTTGGCAGACATCACGACGAGCTATGACGACACGCTGAGATTCTATCTCAATGGGACAAAGGTGGTGTTGGATGAGGCGGACCCGGAGGTTACGCTGCTGGAGTACTTGAGGGGGGTGGGATTGACGGGGACGAAGTTGGGGTGTGCGGAGGGGGGGTGTGGAGCTTGTACTGTTGTAAGTTTGTTTGCTGATAATGTCGGTGTGTGTGGGTGTGTGTGGGGGTGTGGGTGTGGGTACCGTGGTGGTGGAGGCGGGACATAGGTTCGAGGTGGGAAGGAGCGAGCTGATAAACGGGCAGGTCATCTCGCAGTACAACCCCACGACCAAGGAAATCTACCATGCGAGTGTCAATGCGTGTCTGGCGCCGCTGGTGAGTGTCGACGGCAAACATGTCATTACGGTCGAGGGCATCGGGAATGTGAAGAGGCCGCATCCGACGCAGGAGAGGATTGCTAAGGGGAATGGGAGTCAGTGTGGGTTTTGTACGCCGGGGATTGTTATGGTATGTTGGTCCTTCCCCCGAGTGAGGAGTGAGGAACGAGTACATGGGCTGACAAGAGTGTCTGTGTGTGCCTGTAGAGCCTCTACGCCCTCCTCCGCAACAAGTCCGAGCCGAGCGAACACGATGTAGAAGAAGCATTCGATGGCAATCTCTGCCGGTGTACGGGCTACAGACCTATTCTCGATGCGGCGCAGAGCTTCAGTGCGAAGAGTTCCGGGTGTGGAAAGGCGACTGCGAACGGCGGCGGTGGATGTTGCATGGAGAAGAACGGAAATGGGGGAGGATGTTGTAAAGACGGGGCAGACGGTACGGACGGAGAAGTCCAGCCCATCAAACGCTTCACACCGCCCGGATTCATCGAGTACAAGCCTGATACCGAACTTATTTTCCCGCCAGCGCTGCGCAAACACGAGTTTAAACCCTTGGCTTTTGGGAATAAGAGAAAGAGGTGGTATAGGCCGGTTACGTTGCAGCAGCTTCTGGAAATCAAGAGCGTGTATCCGAGTGCGAAGGTTATCGGAGGGAGTACGGAGACGCAGATTGAAGTCAAGTTCAAAGGCATGAATTACAGCGCTTCGGTGTTCGTGGGCGACATCCCTGAGCTCAGACAATTCTCCTTTCAGGACGAGTACCTTGAAATAGGCGGAAACGTTGTGCTGACCGACCTGGAGAAGATTTGCGCTGATGCATTGGAGCACTATGGCGAGGCTCGTGGACAGCCGTTTGCTGCCATCCTCAAGCAGATTCGGTACTTTGCTGGACGCCAGATTCGGAATGTGGGAACGCCGGCTGGGAACCTTGCAACGGCTTCGCCTATTTCTGATCTTAATCCTGTGTTTGTGGCTTCGAATGCCACGCTTGTTGCGAAGTCGGCGGATAAGACTACGGAGATTCCCATGTCGACCTTCTTCAAGGGATACCGCTCCACTGCTCTGCCCCCTGATGCGATCATCGCTAGCCTCCGGATTCCGGTTGCAAAAGAAAAGGGAGAATATATGCGCGCGTACAAGCAAGCGAAGAGGAAGGATGATGATATCGCCATCGTCAATGCTGCGTTGCGCCTTTCCTTGAATGAAAACCACATCGTCGAGAGCGCTGATCTCGTCTATGGCGGCATGGCTCCCATCACCATCGCCGCAAAGAAAGCAATGGAATTTCTCCAGGGGAAGAAGTTCACCGACCTTCCTACCCTCGAGGGTACCATGGGTGCGCTTGGAGAGGACTTTGATCTGCGATTCGGCGTGCCTGGTGGCATGGCTACGTACAGAAAGTCTCTCGCCTTGAGTTTCTTCTACAAGTTCTACCATGAAGTGCTTTCGAAGCTGCATGCGGAAGAGGTCGAAGTCGATACCCAGGCGATTGGCGAGATTGAAAGAGATATTTCGTCGGGCTTGAAGGATCATAAGGCTGCGGAAGCATATGAACAGAAGACGCTGGGGAAATTGAAGCCGCATGTTGCCGCCATGAAGCAGGTCACTGGAGAGGCGCAGTACATTGACGATATCCCACTGCAGAAGAACGAACTTTATGGTGTTCTTGTTTTGTCAGCGAAGGCTCACGCTAGGCTTGTGAGCGTGGATCCAGAGCCTGCTCTCGACCTTCCCGGGGTGGTGGCATATGTTGATCACAAGGACTTGGCCTCCCCGGAAGCCAACTGGTGGGGTGCACCATCCTGTGACGAGACCTTCTTCGCGATCGATGAAGTGTTTACACATGGCCAGCCTATTGGAATGATTCTTGCAGATTCTGCGAAGCGGGCTGAGCAGGCTGCGAGAGCCGTCAAGATTGAGTACGAGGATCTTCCTGCTATCTTCACGATTGAGGAAGCCATCGAGAAGGAGAGCTACTTCAACCACTTCAAACACATCAAGAAGGGCGATTTTGAGAAGGCTTTTGCAGAAGCGGATCATGTCTTCACAGGTGTTGTGCGGATGGGTGGTCAAGAACACTTCTACCTCGAAACGCAGGCGTGCTTGGCGATACCGAAGCCGGAAGATGGCGAGATGGAAATCATCAGCAGTACCCAGAATCCCGCTGAAACGCAGGCATATGTAGCGAAGGTTGTTGGCGTAGCAGCAAACAAGATTGTGACCAAGATCAAAAGGATGGGTGGTGGCTTTGGTGGGAAGGAGACAAGATCTATCCAGCTCGCTGGTATTGTGGCAACAGCAGCGAACAAGGTCCGCCGCCCGGTCCGATGCATGCTCAACCGCGATGAGGACATCATGACCTCTGGTCAACGTCACCCCTTCCTGGCTCACTGGAAAGTGGCTGTCAATAGCGACGGCAAGTTACAGGCTCTCGACGCCGATGTGTTCTGCAATGGTGGCTGGAGTCAAGATCTTAGTGGTGCCGTCGTTGAACGGTCACTCTCTCACATTGATGGTGTTTATTCCATTCCTAATGTTCATGTCCGGGGACGCGTTGCAAAGACGAACACTGTTTCTAACACAGCTTTCCGTGGCTTCGGTGGTCCACAAGGAATGTTTATTGCGGAAACATATATGGAGGAGATTGCTGATCATCTCAAAATGCCTGTTGAGAAACTCCGGGAAATCAACATGTACAGCCCGGAAACTAATATGGTCACGCACTTTAATCAAGAGATCAAGGACTGGTACGTCCCACTGATGTACAAACAGGTTCAAGAAGAGTCGCAGTATGAGCAAAGACGCCAGGAAATTGAGGAGTACAATAAGACGCACAAATGGAATAAGCGCGGTCTCGCCATAATTCCTACAAAGTTCGGTATTTCGTTTACAGCGCTCTTTCTCAACCAAGCGGGCGCCCTCGTGCACATCTACCACGACGGATCTGTCCTTGTTGCTCACGGTGGCACCGAAATGGGTCAAGGACTCCACACAAAGATGACCATGATCGCCGCCGAAGCCCTCCAAGTCCCGCAAGAAAACGTCTACATATCCGAGACCGCCACCAACACCGTCGCCAACACGTCCTCCACAGCTGCCTCCGCCTCCTCTGACCTCAACGGCTACGCCATCTGGAACGCCTGCAAACAACTCAACGAGCGTCTTGCGCCCTTCCGCGAAAAACTAGGCCCCGATGCTACCATGAAGGACATCGCTCATGCCGCCTACTTCGCCCGCGTCAACCTCTCTGCCCAAGGCTTCTACGCTACGCCCGACATCGGCTACGTCTGGGGCGAAAACACAGGCCAGATGTTCTTCTACTTCACCCAAGGCGTTGCCGCCGCCGAGGTCGAAATTGACACACTGACTGGTGACTGGACCTGCCGCCGGGCCGACATCAAAATGGACGTCGGGCGGTCCATCAACCCAGCCATCGACTACGGACAGATTGAGGGCGCGTTTGTGCAGGGCCAGGGCCTGTTTACGACGGAGGAGAGTCTGTGGGTGAGAGCGACGGGAGGGATATTTACAAAGGGCCCCGGAGCGTATAAGATCCCCGGGTTTAGGGATATTCCGCAGGTGTTTAATGTAGGGTTGTTGAAGGATGTGCAATGGGAGAATTTGAGGACTATTCAGAGGAGTAGAGGGGTTGGTATGTCTTTCTCTTCTCTTTTCCTTCCTTCGCATCGCTTCCTGTTTCTCGCTCCCCCCTTCCCGTTCCTTTGTCTCATATCAGAAAAGCATATGTGCTAACTGATATACAGGCGAACCACCTCTCTTCATGGGCTCCTGCGTCTTCTTCGCCATCCGCGATGCGCTCAAAGCCGCGAGAGCACAATTTGGCGAACATGGCCTGTTGAGCTTGCAGAGCCCCGCAACGGTCGAGAGGATTAGGATTTCGTGTGCGGATCCGATTTTGAAACAGGCGTGGGTGGAGCCGAAGGAGGGGGAGAAGAGCTTTTTCATCGCTATTTAGAGTGTTGGGGGTTGGGGAAGGAGGGGTAAAGTGGAGAGGGAAGCATTTGAATATGAACTTTGTATATGCGGAAATTGAGTATAGATTGTGTGAGAGGAGAGATACCATTTCAATCGTGGAAGGTTTATGAAGGTTTTTGGAATTAGTGGGTCATCAAGGGGTTGTGAATGTTCACGGCAATTTGATAGAACGATGCTTGAATAGCTTTTGCCGCTTTTTGTGACATCGGGCTTGGCGTGCGATCTTTCGAGAGAGTGAAGCTAGGGAGGTGTTGAGGGTTATGTTGGAGTGGAGAAGTTGGGCGTTCGGGCAGGGTAGGTGGAGAGTGTGGCGGCAGTGGAGGGTAGCGAGGCCGATGATTGAGTTGTAGCAGTGGCATAGATAGATGAGTTGGTGTTGAATGTAATGTTGGATGTAGTGGGATCGGATGGAGAGTTCAGTGCACATGATATCGGTCATTTTGATTGTTTGGCAGACTATGGACAGTGTCTTGTGTTGCGAAAAAGAATCCGAGACATGCGTTTGTCTTACATGGGTTTTATCTGAAGACTCCCGGTGAATCCAAAGAGCAATTGATCGGCGTCTTTCAAGGCACCGCCAGTCGTGCATACCATCCATGGGGAAGATGGAAGCTTCAAATCACCAAAGAATTTCTTCCAACTCCAGAACAGGATGTCACAGGTCGTATGCGAGGTAACCCTTCCCTCGTGAAGTATACACGCGCCAAATTCCTGAACTCAAATGAAATCCTTGAGGTGGGCACACGTGACTTGCAGAAAGATCAACTGTGATAGGGATAGTGAAGGACTTGGATTCTGAGCCGTAGGAATGCAGTCATGCAGTCCCGGCGATTGCCGGCCACTTGGGGATTCACCTGAGCTGTTTGCTGCTCTGGTTTCTGTTACACTGGTCGAAACAGAACTGGATCAGCAAATGCGAGCTGAACTTGCCCACTCGGATTCTTGTCCCGGACAACTGCTCTTCGATTGTGCACTTGAGGCTATTCTCAAGCCCCTCGAAGCGGTCATAGTATCTGTGTTCTGCCTTTTCCATGTCATTACGCCAACCGTTTCTGACACCTTGAATTTCTTCTAGGAAATCCGCCATCCTCGTTCTTAGTTTTGCTGCATCATCTCGAGCGTCATCTCGCTGCGTCAAAGCATCATCCCGCTGTCCCAGTGCTTCAGACAGTTGTTCCTGAAGAGAAACTCGTTCTTTCATCATTAGGGCCCACTTCAAAGTAGCGTTATTAAGATTTCGTACATGGTCTGCACTCTCTATCACCAACTGGATGCAAGCGTTATCCCTCTGTGTCTTCTTCAGATTAAGATCTGCGATAACATCGTTAAATCGAGACGTAAAGTCATTCTCTTGTGTTGCTAGCTGTGGCCATGCCTCACTCCTCTCTTTTTCCTTCAAATCTCGATCTGCTGTAACTTTTTGTAGTTGGCGCTCGAGATCCACCTTCTGTGTCGCTGATTGCTGCTGTCCCTCGTCTCTCTGCTTCTTCATCAAGTCCCGGTCGGTTATGGCGTCGCGAAGAATTTTTTCAAACTCAGCTTCCCTTGCCGCTTTTTGGCTTAGCAGCTCGTCTCTGTGCCTCTTGATTTCATTGTGGTCGATTGCATAGTCTCGTAGCTCACTAACGGTCTGCTCCAAGGCTGCTTTCTCTTTCTTCCATGCACGCTTCTCAGCTTCAGCGTTTTCAATCTAGAACGAGTCAGTTGATGTGACATCTCCAGTGAGAGCTAAGCTTCCTGACAAAAGCCCTGAGCTTCTCGATTTTCTCGAAAGCCGACCCGTCAGCTTCACCTGCCGCTCTCTTTCTCCGACTGTCATTTTCGGTGAGTTTTGATGCCATTGCAGTAGTTCGGGACTCCGGGAAGCAGGAGACGAGGAGACCGGTTGGGCAAAGAGGCCGATGTTAGATTTATACCACTCTACCTTCTTAGCTAGGGATGATGAAGGGCAGTGGTGGAAGAGTGATGTTGTGCGCACTGGCAGAGAAGCAAAGAATCGTGTGCAAGTCATTGCCATTTATCCAAATATTATCTACCATACATTATCCGTACAGGAATAGCAGACCCAAATCCCAAAACCGAGAACCCAAAGGAATGATATGACCCAAAAGGACCGCTAAATGCCAGAAACCAAACACCAATTCTAATGCTGACAACCCCAATCCACTCACCCTCGACTACCTCACCCTCTTATGTCACCACCTAGCAGTTATAAGTCATAGTAATACCAGCTTCCTTGGTATCCGCAAACGCCACACTTCCAGCCAACTCCTCGCTCGCAATGCTCAACCTATAGCTCATCGTCGGCGCACACTGCGCCGAGTTAATCACAAACTTAGTCCGCGCAACCGGGCTGGAGACAAAGTCCACCGTTCCAAACAGGCTGCCCGAATTTGGTCCAGAGGCTGTGTAAACGTTGACTCGGCTGGCCCCGGAGCTGGTAATCGGGTAACCGGCTGGGAAGTTGACTTCGAGCTGGCAGCCGTAGGAGCCGGCGGGCACGCTGTTGAAGGAGACAAAGTTGTCGTGCTTGTTGGTTGCGCCGGCTTCTTGGCTGATGGAGTAGTTGATGGGGAAGCCGATGGATTCTGGGTAGGCGATGCTGCAGGCGCGCTGGGTGAGGTAGGGAGCGGGAGCGGCCGCGGCGAGGAGAGAGCTGCTGAGGATGGTGGCGATGGTGAAATACTGCATTTTGAGGAAGGTGGTGTTGGTGGTTTGTGAAGTGTTGTTGGTTATTTGATGTTGAAGTGTGGGAAAGGTTTGTGAGATAGCTGATGATGTAATGGATGTAGTGGATGTAAATGATGATGTAGAATGAATACTATTGACTGCAGTTCTCATCTCCTTTATACCTTCTATCCTCGCTTTCATCAACACTGCCAGTTCTATTTTCGACATCAAATCGGGGCCGTCATACCCAGCCCTCTCGTTCAGAACAACAGTTCGTACGAGATGCTACCTGATCAGTAAACTCGGTGACGACTGTCAGACCGCCGATCGTGCGCTCTCTACTGTCAACACCACGAGCAGCTGACTTGAATTTGCAGCCGGGCGAAGTGAAGCACACATAAGCGACCATTGATCGATCTCCCGAATGATACCCGACTGGGCCTGGCGGCAAAAGGCACAGCCACAAGTAACGCTTACTGAATGGAGCCATCGTATAGTGAGGTGGCTTTGGGCCAAATGTACTCTGGGTCGTTACATTCGGAGGGTTTGAGGAGTCTAATCTTGCTATTGTATTGGGGCTCAGCGGCAGAGGCGTCTCGTTAGGCGGCTGGTCAGCTGGGAGGCTTATTGGACGCTGTGGGGAAGCCCTCATCATCTCACGCTCGTATAGTAATGAGAGAGCTGATGGCTCCCCCGAGGACCTATACCGAGACAACAATAGCTTCATAATGGGGTTTTACGAGAGACGTGACAATAAGATCATGTTTTAGTTAGTTTATGGAAGGAGGCGATGCGAACGAGAGGAGCCTTTGAGGGAACTCCAGAGAAGATCCATCAGAGCTAAAATGTCACAAAATGGGGCATGCTGACGGCAATTTGCTATATTAAATCAAAATCAGTCGAGATGGAAGGGAGTGGAGTGATGATGAGAGTGGTGTTACCGCAGGGAGCCCAAAAGTTTAGGTATCAGTGGACCGTGCGTCACCACCAAAAACCATCACAAATGTTGATTTCTATGTACAACTCTCACAACGCAGCATGTATCAAGGTCATCCAAACCCCCAAGCATATGTTCAATATCTGGCGATCCTGCAGCCTCAATAACGCGTTGGTAGATGTGCCAACACGTGTCGGTGTTGACGTTTTTCGGCCCCTCGGTTTTCTCAATTCCATCCGCTCCCTGTGGTACAATCGGGTTCCAAAAGTGATCATCCTCTGCCCTGTGCGCGCAAGCGAATACGGCCACGCCACCCACTTTGTATAGCAATTCTGTATCAATCTGCAGAAGAAATATGAAGCTTTTCGTTTGTATAAGAGATTTGATATCTATGAATCTTTTAGTGGTACTTATAATTAATATTGAGTGGATCCACCTCTGGCATTAATTACTGCTGCAATTCGTTCTAGCATAGAATTAATTGCTCTCCTCCAATCTTCTAGCATTAATCTATCCTACTCCTCTTAAAGGACTATTTCTATCTCTTTAATATTATTAATATAGTATCTCCTTTTACTTATTCTTATCTTTATAATATACTACAGCGTCTTAATAGGGTTTAAATCTAGTGATTATATAGGCTATTTCAAGCTTCTCATTGCCAGCATAACATAGTAGGCTGAAGTAGCTTTGCTAGTATAATAGGAAGCTCTATCCTCCTACTATAAAGTAATTCTATAGTAGTTATTTACCTATTGATAGAATGGCTACGTATAAGGTACTAGCACCTTATTATAGTAATAAACTAAGTCTATTTAAGCTCCCTTAGGTAGGATTATAAGATCTAATTTAAAATCTATAGAGATAGCTCCCTAGATACTAATAGAGCTTCTTCCGCTCTTAAAGGTAGGCTAAAGATATCTACTTTTATATACCCTTCTACTACCTTTCTTATACTTACAGTATTAGATAAGGCTAATTAATCTAACCTTAAAGGTACTCTTATCTAAAAAGTAAATATAGGTATAATCCTCCTTATCCTATTCTTAAAGAAGTTATATAAAATAGAGCCTCTTAGCCTTATAAGACTCCTTAAGGAAGGGCTTATAGTAAGGCTTAAAGGTAAAGTATTTATTTTTAGTAAGAGTTTATTAAAAAGTTAAGATAGAGATAGCTACTATTATCTTACTAGGTGTATATATTACTTTATAGGTTTTAAAGGGGTATTTCTTAAGATAGCACACTAAACGCCTCTTAGCTTACTTATCTAGCTTTAGAGGACACCCTGTATAGAGGGCTTTGCGCTAGGGTTTAGTAGGGTTCTTCCTTACACGCTTAATAATACTCTTAATTAATAGAATTAGTAGGTTAAAAGTCTTCTTAATCTTTAAAGGTCTATATCTAATACACTATAAGGCCCAGATGCCTATAACTATCTCAGAACTGTACTTACAGCGCTCAGTTTTACGTTTAGGAGGCATATTAATTAAATAGAGGATCAAAAGTTGATTGTAGGTGCCTCCAAAATATATGTGCGCTCGTATTCGGTTGCAGCGCACGGGGCGGAGGATGATCACTTTTGGAACCCGATTGTACAACGGGCGGAGCGGTTCGGAAGGCTGGATTAGAGGCTACGACTGGGGTATGTGCCGAAAGGTACGCATGCATGCCTAGATATGTGCTTCTTCACAGATTATAATACCATCCTCCACAACTCTTAACCTCGTCGATTTCAAATACAAAAGAGATTTCAGGTGTTTGTGACTTTGAGCAACATGTACTACAAATTTATTAAACCTTCGTATAGCCATTGGGGAACCAAGAATGCAAACAGCTTGAAACGTAACACCAACAGCAGCCATGCATGCCATGCACGTATATAACAGTATATACCATCCTCTGAACTCCCCAACCCCGCCCAAAAATCATACAAGCCCGAGCTCAAGATCTCACCCTGAAGTAAACTTGCAGCAGTCTACCATGAGAAAGTCATCAATGCCGGATTGAGAGCAATCGGCAGCAACAAATGACTCGTCGTAACGGTAGCCATGGGCAAGATCGCCACAAAGTCCTTGATATGCCATGAATACGGAATGAATGGAGCAACAGCCAGGGTGGCCATGACGACGATACCGATTATTGCAAAAGCAATACTAAACTTGAACCGCTTAAGCACCTTCGGCACCTCAATGAAGAAGTTCGAGAACTCCGCCTCCTTGGATGTCGCACCCCACGTCATATCAATCTCGAACATATGTGCAAGAAGAGCCTGTGAGACATGGAGAGACAGCCCGCCCAAAAATATGGCGAGCATGAGGACCCACTTGAAGTTCTCGAACAAGGCGCCGAGGAAAGTTCGGTCACCGATGCGATACCGCATGACTGCCAGGGCGATATTTCCAAGACCGTTGAAGACAATGACGATGGAGAACCACACCTTCCAGCTGTCGAGGTAGTACTTGTCAAGGTACCCGTTGAACCACCCGACCGCGAAGTAGTTGGCTGTCGTCATGATCCATGCAGCACCAATAGCGTAGTATGTTCCAATATACGAGATGATGGTGACCTTTGACGTAAAGCGGATATTGGAGAACAAAAAGCGACGGAACAGCTCAGTAAAGGGGCCACGGGTGAACCAGAAACGGAGGGGATGGAACAACAATTCGTTGCAGCCGTATGCGTATTTTTCCCAGCGAGCAAGTTCGTCGTAAACTGTGAGAGAGACACCCTCTTTGAAGCCTTCTCCGGCCCATGCGGCCAGACGAATGATGTAGCCGTTGCATTGCAGCCGGAGAGACATGTCGAAATCTTCCGACACGTGGGACTCGGACCAAAATTTCTCGTAGCCGTCTTCGTCATAGAAGGAGACTTGCTGGATGGCGGACCAGCGGAGAATCGCATTGTGACCCACGAAGGGAGCCACATCGCCATTGGACACCGTGTATTTGATGGCAGTGTAGATAAGGTTAGTAAAGAAGGTGATGCTGAGAATTATTAATACTGACTTCGAACTAGGAAACACATTCTTGCTTACCCGTTTTCGAAATAAGTGTGCACTACTTGCATGACGCCCGAAGAAAACTGCATGATTCCAACATCTGGAGATTGTTCCATCTCGCTGCATGCATCGAGGAAACAATCAGCAGGAACACGTGTATCAGAGTCGACTAAAAGAGGTTAGCTGTGAGCTTTTGCGGACGAAGAATTCGAACACACTTAGTAGAATATAGTCTCCAATACGAATGTTGCCGTCGGCCCAGGCACGACCATGCTCTTCAAGAACTTCCTTAAGGCACCTCTCATACTCCAGAGCTTCATCAGCCTGCGTCCAATTCTCGTCACGCTCAATCTCCAGAAGTTTGGTCTCAACGTTGTTCGACAACATAAGACCGAAATTCATGTTTGAAGCCTTTTTGAATTTGCCTTTGCGAACGAAGCCCTCTAACCCATGTTTGGGTCGTGCGGTCCATCCGATGCCATGATCCTGGTAAAATTCAATACGAGCTTGACGCTCTTCCTCATCGATAAGTTGGAGGCCGTCATCATTGATGAACATGTTTGCTGAGCCACCCTGCAGTTCATATGTGGACATCGCCTGCTTGATTGATTTGACCGTAGGAGCGATAACAGAAGAGAGTCCCTCTTTATAAACTGGGCATTGGATGGTGATGTGGGGGAGCTGAACATCATTACCTCGAATTAGCCGTCGAGGTAGAAGAGCAGAGTAAAAGCGAGAGTTATGGGTCATTTGACGAATAGGTCCAATGCATTGTGCAATACAACCTACGATGACCTGAGCGAAAAACTAATGCGCAAATTAGATCTGTTCAAATATATTAAGCGGGGCAACTTTACCAATGTAAAGAATATCTGGATAGGCACCAGAAGGAGGAACGCAAGCCGAACATAGCCCTGGTCAACCATAATCTCAACCGCGACCTCCTTAAACCCAAGCCCCAACATGGTGATGATGATGACCAGCGTGCACCCAACAAGGACCGAGTTCTGTATGTGAATAGGTCGTTTCTCGGGTAAGATTTCCCCACTCTCTTCGTCAAATTCAGTCTCCACAACAGCAGGACCCTTTGTCTTCTCGTTCTCCTCTTCTTCGCCTTCCGGCTCGTTTGTCCTCCAGACAAGCTGCATCAATTCATCCTCAATAGCGGTTGCGCGAGCAACAACGTTTGTCGGGTCGTCATCCCAAACAACAAGTAGAGCTTCGGCGGCGAGGAATGCTGCAAATTGATTTTTTCGTGCTTTGGCAAGATCATCCATACCGGGTAGAATCTGGAGGCGAAGACCATTCATAAGAGGAACATCGGTGGCATCTGGTGCCCATTGGAGGAACGTTTGGATGATACGAGAGTTGACAGTCATGGCGCACTGGTGTATGGTTAGGAGATAGTACATCAGAGTCATGGGCTTGCGTACCTGCACGTTCATTTGAGAAGCATAGAACGTGAACGGCGAGTTGACTAAAGCTGGAGGGCACGCCATGTAGTTCCCTCTACTCTTTCGGAGTATTACACCCTCAACCTCACCACTAACATCTCCAACCCAGAGCTTGCCGCACATTTGCTGGAAAAGGAAGTTCACCATGACTTCATGCTTGATATCATCCAAGAACCCGTAGCTCGAAGTTGATTGCATCGACGTAAATGAATTCCGTCTTGAAGTTCGAGTTGATGTTCTGGAGGTTGTTGCTCCAGACATCGGACTCATTGCACCATCGGTCCATCGGGATGCAGGCGCAGGCATCGATTCCATGAGCATGGAAGATGGGTGACGGATCATGTTGGGTGTCCTTGTGCCATCTCTTGGTGTGCGTACTCTTTCGTTCTCTGGCGACGGCACTCTTGTCCGATCCATTGGTGTCCATAGTCCATCTGTTGGTGCTGGACTCACCATTTCCTCCTCCAAGGGCTCCTTCTTCTTTTCCTTCCGGAAATAGCCCATGGTGGGTGTTCAGGGAGAATCAAAGGAGGGCAGATGTGTACGAAGAAGGGAAGACAGATTGGTGGAACTTGAGTAGGTGTGACACGACCTCAACGATGGTAACGAAGGATAGAGCGAGTGGAATAGTCAAGAAAAGGACCACGGCTGTGAATGCTCTCGGCGGGAGTTTAGCTGCGTGCAAGCAACCTATCTTTGTTTGGCCGAGTATTCAGCTTTCAATCATGTCTAGCCTAAGGTAAGCTTTCACAAGGTTGGAACCTCGAACGTGGAAGTGTAGAAACCGAAAGAGGATTGGGCTGAACCCATACAGAACACACCAGCGATAAAACAAGTGGCGGGATAATTGAAAAGGCAAAGGTCACGGAAGTGCCCGTTCAACAAGATGTGGGCTTAATCGAGGAGATGAAAATAGAAGTTTACGGGTAACCCTACCGCACAGGAGCCTGGCGATAGCATCAGTCTAGGCATCGACTAGTAAGGTGTGCTGCAATAATTGACGTGCATCCTGGGGATAGCGGGGCCGACGATGGTAATTGGAATCTTGAAGATGTGATCGCGTTCATGGCAATGTCCATATGGTCCAGTGAAACTCGGGATCTGGTTGAATCAGGAACAGATGTATACCCTGCACAGTTAGATGCCGAGCTAGGAGAAACCCGAGAACTAGGTGCATCCGCCGTTCTAAACAGCCACATTTTTCACCGAATTGGCAATCCTTTGGTCCATGAAGTGGCTGACGATGACGTATGATACAATATATTCATGATAATGGGTAGCCATGTTGTGTTGCCTTCAATAAGGATGGGCGGTGAACATTAGCAAATTTTGTGTAATGCCATATCTGTGGTAGATCCCCAATGGTTCCTGGAATTGCTCTTGTTATCAGAATCATGTCGATAGGCGATACTATTGTAGAGGAAGGAAAATTTGAGAAGAATCGAAAATTGTCCGACAAGTAGCTATCGTGAACGGCGTCATCTGGTTGTAATGGGCTCGGTTTGGCATCGCCACGCCATTGTCATCTTGGCTACAGCAGCCATGGTAAGAGGTTTATCTGAGATCTACAGTTATTGATGAGGTTTCTGGTGACTACAGCTTATTGGGTCGATATCGAGGTTGGTGAGATCTCCCAATATCCAGGTTCGAAGGGCGATAGTGAGAGACCAGTATAGTACCACCTCAGACTCTGGGGCGTGCGCAAAAGATCTTAGCAGAGATATGTCCACAGTGTCTTACACGGGTAGGACAATCTCTCGGTTGGAAATTGGAATGCCGTATAAGATACGAGCATGAGACGGATGAATAGACTGTGTTCTCATCCCGCCCCAGGACGGCACACACTGCAGAAAGACTCCGGAAAAGCCCCCAGGCCTCTATCGTAGCGTAGCCATAGTGACAGGCCTGAACATGCGGGCCTCACAGGAATCAAGGTATCGGAAAGACAAGGCGATTGTGAAAAGCGATTCAGCCATTGAACCCCACGAACCTAAACAGAAGGCCCGAGAGAGAAGATCAACCTCCATCTCAACAAGAACGGAGCAGGAAACGACAAGAATAGAAGCCGTTCTGTAGTTTTCGCGACGGATTAAAAGCCGGTGATGCTCGCTCTATCAAGAAACAGAGGGCTTGAGCTGCAAGCAAGGTCTGGATACCCCCCGAGTAGCGTGCAGTAGCAGCGCGGATCCAGATCATAGGCCACGTTGAACGATTCGATAGTGTGGAGGTCGAGGAGGGACGATGTTTCGACGGCGGTCGTTCATTCTGACCCCTTGCATGTGGCAGTGCGCGCTATACCTCGCTTCATTCGCTCTCTAAAAGCAGCAAGAGCTCCCCTTCAGCATCTATATGTGGTGCCGGAGGTGCTTCCGGGTAGCGGCGTAGCGGCCCGGTGGATGGAATCTTCTTTGCTAGCTGTTCTTCAAATATAGAGTCACTAGCACATGATGGAGAGGACATCCATGTGAGAGCTGATACCAAGATTGTGGATGATATGGGATTGTGTAGAGTTGCGGCACTATGTGGCAACCATTGCCAGGCCGCGCGAGCTGGAGATGAACCAAGCGATCAGGGAGCGAGAAGTCTTGTTGTACTGTGACCTTACCACGAGCTGATATGGGTTGCGCAGTGCCATTCAGTACTGCCAAAGGGTCCATCGCACCAGGCAGAGATGCTTCACGAAATTCAGCGGTGTTGAATAGACATTTGTTATCATCCACAGCACATGAAATGACATTCTGCCAGATTGAGAAATGACGGATGCAGTGGCGTCCGCGAGTAATTTGCTCCTCGTTCATCATGCCGTTTTCCCAGGTACGCGAGAAATCGTGGCTGCACCAGTAACGTCGTGGCGCTCATGGTGACTCCCAGATAAGACCTTGTCTGAACGTCTTGCCTCGAAGGAAAATGTGTGCAACATGTTTGTGTGGTTCGTGTCAAACAGGGGAAATAACAGTTAGACGAACATGAGCAAAGCTTTTGACAAAATGCAAAGTGTGAACCTTGTCAAATTAATGTGGTATTACTTCGAGCGAACTTACTCTCCACCCGCGTCAATGGATCGTACACTGCCTTCAAAACGCCTGGGTAGTATGCAAACCGCCAAAACTCCTGGCCCAATTCCGTGTTGTTTCGGAGTGAGGTATGAAGCATCCAACCCAAAGATGGCGAGCGCAATGTACAAAACGCAAAGTATACTCTCTTCAAACCTCCGGCTAACTTCAGCAATCGTTATAACCCTTCTGCTGCCACATTTTGACGCTTTTGATCTTCATGGTGCCAGCTTCCTCCCATGTAGGATACCACTGGTCACGAGAGTTCCAGAAATCTTTCTTGGCAGTTGGGCTGGCGTCAAGCCATGGCTTGCCAGAGGCACCGTCTTTGAACCACCCATTGGTCCCACCAACGGCGACATTGATCACAAGGTAAAAGTCCTCATCGAAAGGAGATGCGTTGTTACCGGTATAGGCCCAAGGGTCTTCAAGGCGGGTGCCATTGCTATCGGACAGAGGGAACCGCCCATACTTGAAGAAGGGCTCGTCGAAGCGTGTGTACATGACCATGAGGAGACGAGTGTCGATATAGGAAAAGATGTACTTTTCACTCCACTGTGTGTAGTGTTAGGACGTTCTACGTATCGTGTGGTGGCACTGAATTGCTTACCTCCACACCAAAGGTGTGATACCCATCGCTATATGTAGTGTGCAGCGCTTGACGCTTGACGTTATTGCGCCACCAGCCATCATTGGCAGGGTTTGGACCGAAGTGCAAAGTGCTACTGACGATGTTGTTTCCACCTTGGCCGTACGTGTAATTGTTTCCTCGGGATTCCATAATATCGATTTCGCCTGATTTCGGCCATTCGCCGTACTTTTTGTGTGTTGGCAACATCCAGATGGCAGGCCAGATCCAATCTCCAGCAGGAAGTTGAGCAGTGACTTCGACACGGCCATATTTGATGGAGGCACCCAGCTTGGTATTGACACGCGCCGATTTGACAGGGTTGACAATGGTTCCATTTGTGGTGTTGGTTGCTGTAAGACAGTCGCTCCATTCTGTGCCAGTGCATCCGCTGTGACGAAGGTCCAGTATGTTATCGTTCTCGACAAGGTTTTCGTCTTGAAGTGTTGGCTTGATGACAAGAATACCATCTTCGATGAACGAGTTCTCATCGGAGTCGGTTGTAACTTCAAATTGACCATTGCTACGATTTGTTAGCAAAGGTGATACAATTGAGGGATTTCATGAATCTTACCCGTATCCACCAAGTTGAATCTCTTTCGCCCACACCTTATCATTCCAGCCTCCAGACCAGTCTTCACTGAGGACCGGGCAGTAGGTAAACATGTTCACTGTTCGTATACCGTCCCAGATAAGAAGACCCGAAATGATCAAACCGAGAACCATGCCGATGCATGGGATGATGGTGACCCATTTCTCCTTGGGGTCCTTCTGATCCATCCATGGCCTTTCAACTTCGCCCTTTTTGACTCTGCGAGAGCGAAAGTATTTTCCTCCACCGGGGATATACTGGGCACTTGAGCTGCCGGGTGCTTCACTACTAGTTGAATGTGCCCTCGATGCTGGAGCAGATCCTTGAGGTATTTGTTGATTGGGAGTGCGATTTCCCGGCGTAGTGAAAGGGTTGTTGGCAGGATTGGGCCGGGATGAAGTACCAGATGATGGAATAGCCCTTTTGACGGCCCTGGAATCTGCCCCTCGAGCCTGCTGCTGCCTGGGAGTCTGGCGCTGCTTGGGAGCCTGTCGCTGCTGAGGATCCTGTTGCTGAGGACCTTGTTGCTGAAGAGCTTTCTGCCGAGGGGCTCGTCTCTGAGACGCTTGCTGCTGAAGCACTGGTTGTGGAGAAGCTTGTTCCTTAGGAGCTTCATGCTGAGGAGCCTGTTCCTGAGGAGGTTGTTCCTGGGCAACCTGCTTCTCGGGGTCGGCAGAGGCCTTACTCGAAGACGGAGGATCCATTTCGTAGCTCACGAAGTATTCCGTAAGAATATAGTTGGGTATGTCAAAAACAAAAACGTTGGATAACCAAAGCAGCGATTGGAGTGATGTGAGATGAACAACAAGGAAGCAAGCTGAGTGTCACTGATGAATGGTAGTTGGCCCCAGCAAGAACAATCGACATACAACCTGGGTGGGTGTTTCTCCAGGACATGCATTTAGTGAAGTCAGTCTGTTGCGGCAAGCACCATGCATACCAGGATGCAGGTTCGAGAGCTGGCCCTGCTGGAGTGGCGTCCCAGAAAAGCGCACCGAAGCCTCGGCAGAAGCAGCCCTGCAATCCAGGGCGGTAGTCACATTCAGACGGCGCGACAATGTCGACAACTGTCGCAGTCTGGGATGGCTGGGTCGGAAAGGTGGCACAATCCAATAGTTCACTGGCAATCCCGCCGCCGTCTGTTTGAGGGGAAACAGCGGGTCCTCTTTGGGGACGCCACTGTGCGCCATCTCATCCAGGTACACTTGTGCGAAAGAGATACTTTGAATCGTTGTCTGAGTGTGCATTCCATGTCGCCAGGTGTGATAGGTGGAGGTGGGTTGGTCAATGCGAGAGGAGAGCTCCACATGTTGAGTGATTGCCCCAATGCTTCCTTAGTAGAGAACACACTTCCGCTCCAAAGGACTCCAGGTGAATTATTCAGGCCATGATGTGGTGAGGTGGTTGTGGATGTGTACGGTAACGCATTGTCCTATGGTCCCACTCGCTGCTGCTTTGATGGCTAACGCCAAGCCGGTGTGGCACCAAACCCTTAGTGCTGGCTCCGGTCTCAACCATACCTGGGTAAGCTATTTGCATAGACGTCGCCAATATGAAGGCCCTGGAGCTATCCTCCGCGAAATCACCATCGCGATAACTTAGCATCTGCACGACATACCCTGGGGGCATTTTGGCTGCTTCATTGTTGCTTCGCCTGGACTCTACCCTCCTGGCATCCGGCTGTCGAACCATACTCCCATCTCTTCTAAATATAGGGATGTTGGATATTGAACGGGATGCACAAGTTTGTTTTCACCAATTGATAGCACACCTCTGATTTCGATGGTGTATTCATGACGGTACACTTTCGGCAACAGTAGCATCGCCACGCTATGAGATCTTACCGAAAGAGGCGTGTCGGAAAGGTGAGAAGTCTGGAGAGCGGGCGGCTGAAACCGAAGCCTATTGACAGAATACAGCTCGGGCTGATATGCCCGGCCTATGAATGACTGGAAGAATATGGTTAAAATGTCGCCGTACACTGAATTCAGCAAAGCCGACACCATCTTTCCAGAACCTCAACATATTCTTCACTCGGTGCTCCACAACTTGGCCGTCTTAATCTTCCCCATCGGGTGCTCTACACTCTCCCAACCCAGAAAGAAACAGGTGACAGCAAGAAGACGAACAAATAACTGTCAGAAAGGGAGCCGCAAAAGAATCCAATACGAGACTAGAAATCGAGTAGGAATTTGAATGCTGAGAGGGCCTAAAGGAGAGAATTGAGAAAAGACCAGGGTCGAGGTGAGAATATGAATGAAAGGGGCCCTTCCAACGTGATAGATGTGCATGGTTGGGTTGCACACCTAGCCACCCCTTTCAACCCATCTCTTCAAGGTTCATCAGAAAAAGGGTTGACCAAGGATCAGTGCTCAAGTAAAAATATGCATACCTACTGACAGGGTTCCTCCCACCACGATAGCCACTTAGGGTTCATTTCCATCCCATATTCACTCTCTGCAATCCACCTCTCCCCTTCGTCCTCCCTAAACCATCAAACTCAAATAAACCCCCCACCCCACCCCAACCAAACACCCAAAGACCACCCTCCTCTCCACCGGCACCCACAAAAAGCTCACCAGCGACACAAACGGCCAAAACTTATACCCATCCTTGATCATCGGGAAAAACTTGCTCTTAATCTCCGTCATGATAGCCTCCTGCGCCCCCAACAGCACCGGCGTATGGTTATTCAACGCATTCATGTACCCCATGAAGGTCAGGAACAGGAGTGTGTTGACGACGGCGCCGATCGTTTGGTCCAGCGCGAATTTGATGAGGAGGTTGCGTTTGCTGAGTTCGGTCTTAACCGCCGTAGAGGTGAACGTGGGCTTGCCGTTCGCTTTTCCGTTCGCGATCGCCTTCTCCGTCTCTGCCCCAGCAGGTTCTCTCACAGGCACATTCGTCGGATACATATCCTCGAGGAAAGTCTGCCACACGATATTCGGCGGGTTGCTGATGACGCTGAAGATGGCGAATTCGAGGATAGGTTCGAGGCTCAGGCCGAATGACGTCTGTGCAAACCGAGGGATTAGTATCTTATCTTTCTAGATCTGGATATGGGGTGCGTGGAAGCTGGAGACAGTCCAGCGAACAGCAAACTCACCTCGTTCTTGTACGCTGTGATGAACTGCGCCAGCACGTTGGACGTCATACTCAGCACGGCGCCTTGCGCCGTCTGCGAGACAAGATCGGAAGGCATGATTAGAGATTCGTAGGTTTGTAGGTTCGTGCAGGTGCGCGTGCTTGTGAAGCTCTGTCTCTAAAGCCGTCCTAAAGTACCTGGGTATGTAGAAAGCGTGAAATTATGAAGGTCGCCCTTGACAAGCTCCGGATTATGAAGATGAAGGAAGAAGCCAGACAACCTTGACATCTCCAACTCGCTCGCGCAGAATCACCATGAACAGGACACTTGTTTACAAGAGCACACCCGCGCCGCTCGGTATGGCCAGCACACCAGGGATAAAAAGTGTCACGTATCAAGCGTGTTTGCAATGTGCTTAAGCAAATCAAGATCCGATACGCGGGCACGGGTAGTTGCATCCAGCGCCAAGGTGTGACGCCCAGTGACATGCTGAAGCCGCCCACCATGTTTGAGGGGAAGGTAGACACGTGATCTGTTATCTTCGTTTCTAAACACGGACATGACGTAACGTGCAAACATCTCACATCAACTGCCTCAGAAATATTTAAACTTCCCGTCCTGGAGTTCACGCTGATATGATACTGAGGTGCAGACGGCATGAGCTGACCCCGGGAGGTATTACCGGTAAACACCTGTTCCTACACGTTGCTGTTGACCAGGTTGAAATTTTTGTCCACGACGAACAACTTGAGCAAACCATTCAATGTACTCGTACGTAACATATCTATCATTCAATCCTAATGTTACACCCTCGTCAAAACGCATATTCGCATTCAATCAACGCCAAATGTCCTATCCCTGCCTCATGCGTCCCTTCTCTTTCATTACCCATACCCATGATGCTCCCAAAAATCCCACAGCACCTTCTCAAACTCACGAAAAAAGAACAAAATGCAACTACAGCAAGCAGCCAGCGCTCATCGAAACAGAAATCCCTCTCCGCGTCATACTCCTAAGAGCAAGTCTCGTCTAGAAGATAGTGTCAAAGTTCTCTTCTTCCACATTCCCCAACCCCTTCCTTGGACTCTCCACTTTCTGATTCTTGTGCTTAAAGGTGAAGCCCACAAACAAGCTCTTTTGCATCTTGTCACCCCTGTCAGCCATCGCCTCCAGCGCCGCCTGCTTCTCATGCACCTCCTTGTACTTCGCCATATCCGCCTCATTGCCAAAATCGTCGAAATATCCTGCATCAGTTTCTGAGTCCAGTTCCGGCACAAACGGCGCCTTGTTCTCTCTCAATTTATTCCAGTCCACCTCGGCAAAGTAAGCATGGCCATGGATCTCGGAGATACCTCGGAAACGAGACGTCTTGGACGCCACAAGTCGAGTGATAAGGTCCCAAGTGCGCTTGGAAAGAAAGTACGATGGATCCTCGTAGACGGGTTTGCGGAGCACTTTTTTCCACTGCTTGAGATTCTGCCAGGTCTCGTCTACGGTGGCGCCAGCGAAGGGCGGATAACCGGCAAGGGCTTCGAAGAGCATGCAGCCTAAGCTCCAGTAATCAACTGTAAAGTCGTATTCCTCGCCCTTGAGAACCTCGGGTGCCATGTAATCAGGGCTCCCAACAATACTCTTCGCGTAGTTGACATCGCGCTCCCGGAGAGAACGGTAATTTTCCCGACGTTCGGCTGCTGTTCGTTGCTCCATTGGCCGACCGAACGGAGACACGACGTCGCCAAAGGACTCCAGCTTGATGCGCATTGATTCAATCTTAGCTGGAGCAAGCATTCCCGCCGCGAGACCAAAGTCAGTCAATTTAACATGTCCAGTGCTGTCGATTAGGAAGTTCTCCGGCTTAAGATCGCGATGAATGTAGCCCAGTTGGTGGAGCGAGTCCACACACGAGAACATTTCGGCAATGTAGAAGCGAGCGTGGCGGTTGTGTAGCACGCCAGTGTTGTTCAGGAGAGTCCGGAAATCGCCACCAGGGACATATTCCTGGAATGCGTTAGTCTTGGCCACGTACTTGATGACGGAATATTTACCATTGCAAGATATATGCTCCTGTCGTCCTGGAAGGCGTAGAGGAGGCGCACTAGCCATTCGCTCTTGGCGGTGGTCAAGATATCTCGCTCTGTCAAGACGTGGCGCACTTCGTCCAGCTTGAACAGGAGCGTCTTGCTCATCACCTTCAGAGCACACACCTCCTTTGTGTCTTTCTTCTGCGCCAGATACACCTGACCATAGCCTCCCTGGCCAACCTGCGTCAGGATCTGGAAGTCACCCTGCCTTAGCCGTGTTCGCCGCTTGCGCAGATTTGCCCGCTCACGTCCAAGGTATTGGTTGAGAGCATCATTGTATTCTTGCTCGGGGGTCTCGGGCGGAGGGGGGTTTTGGGCCTTGAACTGGGAGAGGCGGGTCTGGCGCGTATGTACGTACGTCAAAAGGTCATAGTAGTGGTCGAGGAAGTCTGCTGGTCGTCAGTCACATGTGCTGTACAAGGGAGGAGTATACTCACAGAGCTGGGTGACGTTGGCCAGACGCTTTGCAGATGGCTTCCTGACTTTCTCGAGGTCTTCTGCGGAGAGCCGCTGGGGCCCATGAAGATAGCGCGAGCCCTGGTCGATCTCTCGCGTGCGGTATGGCTCCTGGCGAGACTGGGCGGCGTGTGTTAGGTAGCTCGGCTCTTTCTGTAGACCCGGGCGGGCGCCGGGCGGCGTGTTTTCCTTGTTTGACTTGCGCTTGGGGCTGCTTGGGCCGAGCGTGGTCAGGTCCTGAACCGTGTAATCGGCATCGTCGGCTGCCTGTTGGGTAGCCTTGGAGGGAGAGGTCGGCGTGTGCGGCTTGGACTTGGAGGGCGAGCCGATGGTGGGCAGCAGCCTCATGGCATTTTCAAACACGTGGGGCAAGTCAAAAGCGCCCGGCGGCTGGTGATGCTTGCTCGGGCTGCCCTGGGGGGTCTGCTGCGGGCTCATGAAGCGCTCCTGCGCTGGCGTCGATGGGCGGTCCATGTCGCTCGAGCGGGTGTGAAGCGGCGGCGGTGGGATGGGCAATTGGAAGCTCTGGCGGTCTGCGGCCATGATTCTTCAACTGGCGTGGGTGCTCAGGTGGCCGGTGCAGCAGCTGCGATGGGGGATTGCGATGTGCACCTGCTGTTGTCTCTCACAGAAGGAGGGGCCCTGCCCCGGCGAAACGTAGAGAAAGTGATGCAGGTACGGGCTGCTGACGCCTTGTGCAAAATCTGCGGTATGGTGCACGCGAGCGTAAATGTGCCAATGCCAAAAGCGCAGGTCGTTGATGGTGTCTTGCGGGCGAAGTGCAGCTTGACAGGAGATGGTGGGGTTCTGTGTTTGGGCTCCAAGCGTCAATGGTCAACAATCTTGGGACGCCAAGCATCTGCCCAGCAACCAATGACATTCCGTTCTGCTCCGTCCTCATTGCCCCGGGACGCACGTCACAAACATCTCACAGCATTCCGGGACGCTATCTATCGGTGCATCGTGAATACGTCCGCCCATTATCTGCTGCTCTCCAAATGCTATTTGAATTTCGCCTTGTTAGATATTCCGCCACCCATCCATGTCATGAACCAAGTCCCGTGAAAAGCCATGTGCGTGATGCCCACCACGAGAACGCCGTCGCTAGCAGCCAGTGTGAACGCCATGGAGACCTGATAGCCTGTAGTGCTATCCATGTGTGTGTCATATAAGACGAATTCGCCATTTGAGAAAGGAAAATAAGGCCGAGAGTTGCCCTGCGTTGCAGTTACTGGCAACCTTCTCGTCTGCTGATGGTTATCCAAATGCTCAGAACATGCATATCCAGCATATAAAGGAATCTACCCACCTAACAGTAGAATTCCCACCCACTATCCATACCGAGTCCCTAAAGAGGCGCAGGGTCGGCGTCCAGGTCCCTCCTGTTCGGCGTAGGGAGAAACGCGAACGCATATCGCTCCAGGGCATTCCGCTCCATCTGCGTCATACCCATGCCTGGTCTGCCCTGTGACATCATCGCCACCAAGTCGTCTGTGAAACCCACGGGGGGGATACGCACAGGCTGTTCTATCAAGAGTTTCCGGCACATGGGACATGTGATTTTGTTCTTGTGCTTCGTGCACGTCTCAAACCATGTGTTGATGCAGTGCTCACCAAACACATGCTTGCAGGGCAGTTGTATGGCGACTTCCTCGTCCTCGGTGGGTTGAACATGTTTAGTCGAGTAGTCTTTCGAGCAGATGTCACAGGTTGGCTCTACGTCCCCTGGCAGCTCACTTGGTAAGAAGTGTCGAAGCTTGTCTCGCAGTTCCTGCATCTGGCGTCCAGACGGGACGTTCGGATCGCTGAAGCTTCGCCTGAATTCATGAGCGGCGACGAGCCGCTCTCGTTGGATGCGGCGTTGGCGAGCTTGGCGAGCTCGAAGTTCACTCTGTGCCGCATCCGCGTCAGCCGAGCCGCTGACTTGATCTTGGGAATATCGATCAAACGACCGCCGGGAAGAGGTGCGGGGAGACTGGCTCCGGTTGGAGCGTCGGTTTGGTGTGCTGGCGAATGACTGCGGACGGCGCTCCGGTGTGGCCGGGGCCTGGGGAGACTGTTGGTGATGTCGCTCGTATGAAGTTCGTCGGTTTGGAGACGACAGCTGACGAGCCGCCTGCTCTGAGTTGGCCAGGTTCCGCGCTCTCAGGGAGATTCGGGAAGAATTTCGCGTCTGTGCCACATCATTGTCGTTGTCCGAGCGGGCTGCTGGAGGGGGTCCCGAGGGGACGAAGGGTGAAGGTCGATGTCCAGAGTAGGAGCTGGCATATGGGTTGTATGGATGTAGGTCTGGTGCCGGGAGGGCCACGGGCAGATGGTCGAAGGGATGAGGGCCCTCGCTTCCCAGAGACGGTTCGAGTAGGGGAAACATGTCGGGCTCAGGGCGAGAGAGATCTGAGGGCTGCTGGTTGAAAAGAGGGCCGGATGGCGCAGGTGAGCCTACACTGTTGCGAGACATGTGATTTGCACCCAGATAGTATTCGAAGCCGCGCTGGCCGGGGGGTGGGACATAATACGACGACTGGCGCTGGGGTTGCTGTTGCTGTTGTGGAGGACTCGCGAGGGGAACGGGAGCAGCCATGGGACCGCTCGAGTAGCCGTATGTCCCGTACGGGGAGTAGGAAGGGGGCATTGGCAGGAAGTGAGGCGGGGGTGCGGACTCCAGGCTCTGTGAGGGCGCATCCACAGCATCTGGCATCATATATAAACTGTGGGGGTGCGCAGGGAAGCCAAAGTTGGAGACATGTCTGAATGCTGCTTCGCTAAGATCATCCGCGGTGTAGTCTGACATGTCGGGTGCTGGACGAGGTTACCGGTCGCGAGCCTTCCCAGTTCGGATGGCGGACTGGGACGGTGAACCACCACAGGAAGTCGCCGCAGACAGACCCGGGCGGAGGGCAGCAAAGACCAGAGCTGCCGGCGAGCATCCACCGATGGGCTGATCTCGCTGGATTGAAGCTCGACCAAGCAACAGCCAGAAGAGCGCTGGCCCAGCCTCGGACAACGAGCTCGCTCTTTATCTCGAGCTTGGGAGTGAGCAGGCGGTGAGGGGCGGGCGAGCTGTGAGCGGCGGACAACTTCACAGTGGGCGGCCAAGCTTCGGGAGACCCCCGACAGTGTGGAGAGGCAGCGGATGAGGGTGGTAAGACGTCAGAGCGAGGGGGGGTGAGGAGATCGAGAGAGGTGGAAGAGGGGCAACTGCACTTAAGCGTGTGACGAGGAACGATGTTGAAACAGAGCTCTGGGCTTCGGACAGGCAACGCACAGGAAGCCCTCACAGTCAGCTGCTCTGCGGCCGAGACAGGCTGGGTCGCTTTTACGGCGGCCTGCGCTTCCAAGCACTCAAATCGCTTATTAGCTACGGGGTTGCATACGGCAGGTTGCGGTATGGAAGGCGGAAGTGAGCTAGCATCTGGCTTGAGGACCTGGGCGCGGCGCGAGAACAGCACACTGCACACAGGTGCAGTCCCACGCCGCAATCACTCGTCGCCGCTGCACCCCGGCTGCTGGACGGCCACGCTGCTGCCCCCTCCGAGCGGCCGAGGATCCGGCGACGGAAGCATATCTAAAGGGCACAATAGAGGCCCGCGGAACGAGCAGCAGCAGGTCCGGCTGTAGAGAGATGAGCCTAACTAATGAGCCTGGCAGCAGTGCAGCGCGGAGGCTCCCGCTGCATCGGCCAGGTCTCTCCATGTCTCTCCATGTCTCTCCATGGTGCCACAGGGCAAGCGCGCACTGGAGGCCGTCAAGGACGACAGATTTGGCGGCGCGCGGGTGCGGGAAAGCAAACGGCCATGGGCGCCTGTGGCACAAACGCGGGTGCAAAGAGACGTGCGAGATTTGGGGGGGGAGAAGAGGGGGGATTAAAAACGAATGACAAAGGCGTGCAAATGGCCGTGAAAACGTGCAGGGCACGTTACATGTCGCGGGTGCAAAAAGAGCGGGTAGGCGAGACGGGAGGATGGATGGGGAGTGCCAGTGGGAGTGCCAGCGGGAGGTGCTAAAAGTAAATACCGTTTCTGGCCACTGGATGCTGTTCGGCGGCAGTCGGCCCGAGTCCGGTTTTCTCCGGGGTCGCGGAGCTTGGATCGTCATGTCGGAAAGCTCGACGGTTTCGGCGTCAGGGCTGTTAATTTTTATTCTCTCAATTGCGACACAATTGCACGTCGCTCCCTCCTCTGCCCGCCGGTTGATCACCCTACAGCCTCGAACCATGCTCCGATCTGCTCAGCGGACGCTCCGCCCAGCCGAGGCTGGAGCATTGCTGCGTGTTGTGACATGTGCGGGCAGCCCCTCCAGAAGCAGTTTTTATGGCCGGCACGTCAGAGCGCTCTCGTCCGCTACACGCCCCGCGCCATCTAGCCACACCACATCCACGTCCGCCAGCAGCACCCACGCCCGCCGCCAGTTCGTATCCACCACCAGAATGGCCTCCACGCGCACCGAGAGCGACGCCTTTGGCGAGATCCAGGTGCCGTCCGACAGGTACTGGGGCGCCCAGACCGAGCGGTCCCTGGAGAACTTCAAGATCAACCAGCCGCAGGACCGCATGCCGCCGCCCATCATCCGCGCCTTCGGCATCCTCAAGGGCGCCGCGGCCAAGGTCAATGTCAAGTTCGGCCTGGGTATTTCTTCTTGCCACAAAGTCAATATCCACCCATGTGTTAACAGTATGCGCAGACCCGAAGGTGGGCGAGGCCATCCAGCAGGCTGCGGAGGAGGTAGCCTCGCTCAAGCTCGTTGAACACTTCCCTCTTGTCGTCTGGCAGACCGGCTCCGGAACGCAGTCCAATATGAACGCCAACGAAGTCATCTCAAACCGTGCAATCGAGATTCTCGGCGGCACCATGGGCTCCAAGAAGCCCGTCCACCCGAACGACCATGTCAACATGTCTGCTTCCTCGAACGACACCTTCCCTACTGTCATGCACATCGCCGCCGTCCTCGACCTCGAGGAGTCTCTCCTCCCCGCCCTCAAAAGTCTCCGCGACGCACTGCACAAGAAGAGCCAGCAGTTTGAGAAGATTATCAAAATCGGGAGGACCCACTTGCAAGACGCCACGCCTCTGACGCTGGGTCAGGAATTCTCGGGCTACGTCCAGCAGCTCGAGTTTGGCGTGCAGCGAGTCGAATCGTCATTGCCCCGCCTCAAGATGCTTGCTCAGGGCGGAACTGCGGTTGGCACAGGAATCAACACATTCAAGGGCTTTGCCGAGGACATTGCTACAGAAGTCAGCAAAATGACTGGACATGAATTTGTCACTGCGCCAAACAAGTTCGAGGCACTCGCCGCCCACGATGCCGTTGTTGAAGCCTCAGGACAGTTGAACACACTAGCAACATCCTTGTTCAAGATTGCTCAGGATATAAGGTTCCTTGGGTCCGGCCCTCGATGCGGCCTGGGCGAGCTCAAGCTCCCAGAGAATGAGCCGGGCTCGTCGATCATGCCCGGCAAGGTGAACCCCACGCAGTGCGAGTCACTGACCATGGTGTGCACACAGGTTTTCGGCAACCACGTTGCCACTACATTCGCGGGATCTCAGGGTAACTTTGAGTTGAATGTGTTCAAGCCAGTCATGATTAGAAATCTTCTCCACAGCTCCCGCCTTCTCGCGGATGCCATGACAAGCTTCGAGAAAAATCTAGTACAGGGCATTGAGGCTGACGAGAAGCGCATCACGTCCCTGCTTAACGAAAGGCCAGTTGACCCATTAATATTTGTTTGCTACTTGCATACTGACTCAGTGCACAGTCTGATGCTTGTGACGTGCTTGAACCCCGTTATCGGATACGACATGGCCAGTAAGGTGGCCAAGAACGCCCACAAGAAGGGCCTCACATTGAAGGAGAGCGCCATGCAGCTCGAAGCCCTGAGCGAGGCAGATTTCGACAAGTACGTCAAGCCGGAGCTCATGATTGCGCCGAAGGAGAAGAAGTAGACGCCGGCCGTTTGTATATACATGCGTAGAATAGTCGTATTAGTGTAAAACAACAACATCGCATCCAAGGGGAAGCTATAGTCTATCCTGGTCTACCACTATCGTGTCACGCTGCTATCATCACGTGAGTACGCTCTTCGGTCGGCCCCACTTTCACGCGACGCGCTATTGCCCAATGAGGACTAGCCTCATCGACTATCCATGCACCGACGAACCACAAGCCAAAACTCGCGTCACCCCTCTCTCCCACCTCTTCACTCCCGACTCTCCGCCATCCCGCCACAGCCCACGATGCCGGGCATCGTAAACGGCCACCGCAAGCGCACTCGCGTTGTGAGCGACGACGACGATGATTCGGAGCCTCCGTCTTCTGTCTCTTCTGCCAGCAAACGCGCCCGCCGTGATCGCGACGCGTCCACCGAGTATGCTGTAGAAGCCCACCAACCCGGCGCCATCGTCCGGGTCAAGCTCACCAATTTTGTTACGTACACGGCAGCTGAATTCCATCCAGGCCCGAGTCTGAATATGGTGATTGGGCCGAATGGAACAGGCAAGAGCACGCTCGTCTGCGCGATATGTCTCGGGCTAGGATCGTCCCCAGCAGTTAGTTCAGCACCAGCACCCACGCATCGCAGAAACCCTCACTAACGTAGCCCAGAATCTCGGACGAGCGAAAGAACCCGGCGAATTCGTAAAGCACGGCAGCGCTGAGGCCGCAATCGAAATCGAACTCGCCGCCGGTGATGCGCACCGGACTAATCCAATCATACGCCGAACAATCAGAAAAGAGGGAAATAAGTCACAGTACTACATCGACGGCACACAGGTATCCCAGAAACAAGTCGTCGCTCTTGCAAAATCCTTCAATATCCAAATCGACAATTTGTGCCAGTTTCTTCCCCAGGATCGCGTGGTAGAGTTCGCACAACTCAAGCCTGTCGACCTTCTAAGAGAGACGCAGCGCGCAGCAGCACCCGAACACATGTGGAAATGGCATGATCAGCTCATCATTCTTGGGAAAGCAGAGAAGGGTTTGCATGGGCAGATCAAGAGCGAGGACGCCCATTTGGCGAGGCTAAAATCGGCGCAAATTGCAACTAATGATGACGTCGTGCTGTATCAGGATCGCCAAGCCCTGATGGAAGAGGCAAAGACCTTGCAAATCGTGCGGCCGATCATTGAAACGAATATTCTAAGGAGAGACCATGAAGCGGTCAAGGTTGAGATAGTAGTGGCAAAGCGAGAGCTGCAGCAATTAACCGCTGAGGCTGCGCCTGCGCGAGCAGCTCAAGAAGAGATGGAGACCTACGCTTCACAAATTAACCAAGTCACGGGAACTCGGAGAAAACAATTTGAGGATGCAAAGCAGGTCGCCGACACACTTGTCAAAAGCTTGAAGGTAGTAAAGGAATCTATCTCCGAGTTTCAGAGCCAGATCGAAGCCGAAAAGGAGGCCGAAAAACAACGCCGCCAGGACGCCAAACGATGCGAGGGAGAGGTCGCTAGATTCGACCGGCTCATGCAAGAAGAGCCCATCGCCTTTGACCATGAGGCGTACAGAGCGCAGATGCGTGACTTGACAGACCAACAATCTTCAACAAACATCCGGCTAGCCCGGATTCGCCAGCGTGGATTGGAAATAAAGAACGAAGGGCAAGAATTGAGCCACGAGTTCCAGCTAAAGACTAATGAGCGTGCTGCCCTAGACACACAGAGCGGGAAACAAGCAAAGTTGCTGCAGCAAAGGGCCCCTGTTACTGGCAAAGTGTGGACTTATATCCAGGATCATCGGGAGGAGCTTCGATTGCTAGGAGAGGTTCACGGACCACCAATATTGACATGCTCGGTGACGAATCCTCAATATGCGGATGCCGTTGAAGCCTTTTTGGGACCCAGCGATTTCACTGCTATCACTTGCACCAATAGTGTAGACACGAGAAAGATCACGAAAATAATGTACGAACAGGAGAAGCTTTACAATTTCTCTATCCGTACTGTTCCCAAGGAGAGATCATTTTATACCTCTCCCGTCACCCGAGAAGAGCTGGAAGGGCGTGGCTTTGCTGGCTGGATCAGCGACTATATCCAAGGGCCAGATCCGGTTCTAGCCATGCTCTGCGACAGCAAAAGCTTACACCGCACTGCCTTCTCCCCTCGAAAGCTCTCGCATGACCAGTACACCGAATTCGTGAACGGTCCTATCAACACGTGTGTTACTGGTGATGAAACGTTACAAATCAAACGAAGGCGGGAATACGGTGCGCAGTCGACCGTGCGAAACAACCTGAGAAAAGCACAATGGTTCACTGATCAACCTGTGGATCTTGGGGAGAAACGGCGGTTGGACGAAGAACTAGGCGACCTTAACCACAGATTATCATCACTGAAGGAAGAACGAACTGCACTACAACAAGAAAACGCTGTTCTTGGCGAGCAGCTGCGGGACGCAAAAGCCAGAATCGTAAGCCGGTCCATTGAATCGTTACCGAGACCCAATGCTAAGGTTCATTCAGGAAGCAATCAAGGACGACGCGAAAATGAAACAAAAGGCTGTAGCTGAGTTCAATATGCTACCACAGAAGAAGGGTAAGCTAAGGAGGTACTTCACTCGTCACATCGCTAACATTCACAAGCTGGCAAGGAGGCAGAACTGAACCAATGCCGAGGCTTGATGAAGGAAACTATTCAGAAGATGACGGCACTGAAAACAAAGATAGAGCTTGCGTCACTTCGAATTGTCTCAATGACACTAGAATATACGGTAAGCATCCTGTACATTGTATATTCGCACTGCCTAATCATAACAGAAATCTGTCGTTGAGCTTCGGTCAATATACGAAGGTGTCATAGAGGCCGAGATTCGCTTGGCAGAAGCCGCTTCTGAGGCAGACGCTTTCAAAGAGGCGAATCGACAGATTCTCCAGGCTCTTCAGGAGAAGAAAAGTGCTCTCGAGGAGCTCAAAACACGCAAGTCCCAAATCCAGAGCGAATATAATACCAAAGTGAATCAGATAAAGCGATTGGTGGAAGCGCTTTCTGAGGCTGAACAAGAGATCGTCACCGATAAGCGCCACCTTCAGACTGTCGAAGAGCTCGATGCCTTGATAGAGGGTATTGAAGGGAAACTCTCATGTATGGCAGAAGGAAATCCGCGTGCTGTACAACAGTTCAGGGATCGGGAGGTGCAAATCAATAAAACTGAGAAGACTCTTGAAAAGTGTCGCGAAGATTTGGAGAATACAAAAGCGCAGATCGATGAGATACGGACACAATGGGAGCCCGAGGTTGATGCTCTCGTGGAGAAAATCAGCGAAGGCTTTTCGCATAACTTCGCACAGATTGGATGTGCAGGACAAGTTGGTGTTCACAAAGACGAGGAGTACGAGAATTGGTCTATTCAGATCCAAGTCAGATTCCGGTAGGTTATCTCGCTGTTCACTAGACCGTAATATGGCTGACACTCGCCAGCGAAAACGAAAGTATGGCCATTCTAGACTCCCACCGTCAATCTGGAGGCGAACGTGCTGTGTCGACTATCTTCTACCTCATGGCCTTGCAAGGCTTAGCCCGCTCTCCTTTCCGGGTTGTCGATGAAATCAATCAAGGCATGGACCCCCGCAATGAGCGTATGGTGCATGAACGCATGGTCGACATCGCATGCAAAGAACGAACGAGCCAGTATTTCCTTATCACACCCAAGCTGCTCAATGACTTGAAATTTCATCCCAAGATGAAGGTTCATTGCATTGCAAGCGGCGAGAATATGCCTGATCAGTACGACACTCTCGACTTCCAAAAGTTGGCGAAGCTGGCAATGCGGGTTAAGCAGAATTTGGTCGCATGAGTATTTGGGTTTCTAATTGGGCGGTGTTATGGCATTGAGGGTATTCATTTGCTTGTGGAGTTGTTATCACGACTGTGCTCTGGTGAAGTTATACCCGTAGGGAGGGTATATTGATTTTTCCTGTAAGGCATTTTTCGAAGGTACAGAACCGTACAATGAGCGTTTGTCCCCCGCGATATCGGACGATTGTTTAGGTACACGAATGCAGGGTTTGTGGTATGGTGGGTTTAGGCTGTATAGGGCGACGTTGCATTTCTGAGTGGTTGTGTGATGTTGACGAGAAGTTCAAGAGGTGTGGTTGTAGAGTGACGTTCATTCTTGAGTATGTCTCTTGGCCTTGAAGCATCAGTTTGTCATCGAGACGTCAATCAACTGATGGATGCTATTTTTGACCACACAGCAATGGGTACGAGAACTGTATCTAACGATTTTTTGGGGGTGTTGAATCAACAACCCACTCCAAAAGCAAACGTAGACGGAAATTGGGGGATAGCCGTACTCGCTACAACACATTTTCTCCCAGCGGGAATACAAAGGTTGCACAGGAGAACGCGACTTTCACTACCTTACGCAGCACACACACACACATATTTCCAAACCTCTGGCCATCACTGCAAGCAACCATGCCTAGCTTCAAGCATCTCACCAACCTCCTCCCCCTCCTCACCACCACCATATTTCTCACAATCGCCTCCCCCCTCTCCTCGCGCCAATCCCCTACCCAGCCCTTCATCCTCCCCTACCTCTTCTACAAAGAGCGCTTCACCCTCAAACCCAGATCCTGCTGCGAAAACGACTATCATGTCCGTCAAAGCGTCGTCAAATTCGAAGTCAAGATCCCCGACTCCCCCGGCCACGCGAAAATCATATGTGAAGCCGACAGTGGGCTCCACGGCGATTTGGGGTACTACTTTGATAAGGAGAAGACAATGGAGAGGTAGAGAAAGTGTATGGGGGATTAGGGGGTCGAGTTTATGACGTTTGGGATGCCGAGGGAGACGAGTGGGAGGTGGGGTTTTCAGTTGAGGGATGATAAGTATGTTTCTTTGTTCTTTGCTCGCTATTCCTCTGGGTGCGTTTAGATCCGAAGAGGTGAATCGAATTGGTTGGACGGGTTTTGCTGACGGTTTTGTGACAAAGGGAGATGGTCGAGGTCATGATCTAGGAGACAATCAAGACGATTCCGACGGATAAGCCGGAAGACGAGGGTTCGTGCCTTACGTGTGAGGTTGGGAACTTTGAATTTGATGCGAATCAGCGGTGAGCTTAGTCTTTCTATTCCGGTAGGAAGGAGAGTAAACATGAGGAGTTGATGTTGACTTTTGTCAAGATTTCGGTAAGGAAGGGGTTTCTGGATAAAGGTATGTTTGGGGCTTGCGTACTGTCAAAGGCGTGGATTGATATCCTGGCGTAACCCCGAGGTTGTGAAACTGGTGAGTTTATGGTGTTCAGGCCCCCTTTTGGGGCGAATTATCAAAGGGGTGGGAGGCTGGAAGGCTGAGCCATGGGCCTGAGTGGTTCTGTAATTGGGTGAGCAATATTGGTTCGTCATCATCCAATCATGGCCAATCGACCACGAACCACGAACCACGAACCACTTTAAAGAATCCGGATACTCCGAGACCCAATTGCGTCAATATGAAGTGCATGTGAGCTGTGAGACGCCAGTATTTTCGTGCTGAAAGAACGGTGATGCAGTGGGTATTTAAGACCCCTACACTTTCAGCCCACACTTCATGTCACTGATCTCTTGACAGCGTGCTCTAGAATACCATTTACACCAAGAACCATGGTTTTCATCACTCTCTCCACCACTTTTTTCCTCATCTCGCCAATCCTAACCTTCCCACTCATTTCCACCACATTAGATTCCCGCACAGACACAACTCCATCGGAATCATGGCTCGTCCCAACTTTAAACGTCCATTTCCGCGGCAATCCTCCACCCAAATACAACGTCTCACAATTCAACAGTACAATCGGCTTTTCGATTAAAATATCGGGTGAGAAGATCAGGTGTGGGGTATCCTTTGAAGAGAAGAATCCGCCACAGGGTTGGAATGCGTGTGATATGGATTTAGGTGTGGAGTTTGAATTGGGGCCTACGGAGGAGGCGTTTGATGAGACGCATTTTGTGTTGGGTGTTAAGCAGTTGGCGATTGATGGGTAAGTAGTTTCTTGTCGTTACAATTGTGGAATGATATATGAGTGGAAATAGGAGGCTGACTAGCATGCAGTGATTTCGATGAATTGAAGGGGGCGCAGGTCATTACAGCGAATAATCCTGGAAGGGGGGATTCGTATTTGACTTGTCTTGGTGGTGCGCCTTTGGATGGAATTAGGTGTAAGTTGGGTGGTATGTTAAGTGTGAGGAAGGAGCTGAGGATTGAGGTGTCAGAGAGTGAAGGGGATGACCAAGAATAGAATCATGGATTCATAGTCACGGATGTAAATTTAGAGTCAATTATTATTCACATCGTTAATTTCAATCAGGGCTTCTTGAATCTCAACATGGTAAAAATACTGTATAATGTATACCTCCAACCTCCTTTGAGCAAGTATACCGAACCCAGGTGTCAAGTCAATCGAAAGTTTTGCAACCACAAAAACCATTCAACTTGCAGTGGCGAGAAATCTCCTCACATGTGAAGGTGGTGTGACTTAGGGTCATACGACTACGTATGGTCTTACGAACAGGAGGGTAGCAAAAGATCCTGGGGCCCAAAAGTAACCCAGTCACCATCAGCGTTTCCCAGTCTATCCTCGAGCAACACTTGAGCGGATATCAGCAAAGCCGACGGCAAGGTGGTGAGGCAGTGAGGTCTCTCGCCTTGTTGAAAAAAGAAGAGCGTGATTGTAGCACTGAACTATGAGCACCGAGCTCGTATAACAAGGAGAGGAATTTTTGTGATAAGGGATATGGTGATGCATGGACAGTTGGGGTGATATTTATGTGGCGATGGGATAGATAGGGCGCACAGTGCTACATGAACTCCTGGACTATGGATATGGAGCCGGGTCGTTTCTCTAGACCCGTTACACCAAACATATTGATTTGGGAAGAAAGAATTGTTTTCTCGTGTAACGGTCAACATCGTTCCTTATTCCACCATCATATCATCTGGGTATATTAAGGCAATACTCCTGTTTATGTAGCTGAAATAACGACTCGACAGTGCACTGAACAGTAACAATCAGTCATCAACCATGCGCGACATCATGCTCTTATCTTTGGTTCTTTCTTTGTTCCCACTCACCCTTGCCGCACCACACCCCTCAATCAAATTTACTCCGAAAAAAAGCCCCATCTCTCAACGCTCCAATGACTCCCAACATTGGGTGATTCCCTCCATGACCTTGCATTGGCAATCCCCGGACACTGGCTCAAGAGAATATGGCCCGAATTGGCCAGACTGGGCCAAGTTTGATTCCGAACTCAATTTCAACCTCTCGACACCTGGTCTCGATCTCAATTGCTCTACTCTTTTCCCATTACACCAGCTACCGAGCGCTGCCATCAATTGTGGAAATCTCTGGGAAACGGAAGAGGAGGCATGGAAGGACGGAGAGAGAGTTTCGTTCAAATTGGAGAAGTGGACAGGGTTGGGAGAGAGGGTGCCAGAGCTCAGTTTCTTGTTGGGAATCTGGAGGGGTATCATGGATGAGTGAGTGCAGTATCTGTTAAGGCTTCCATAAGAAATTACAGGCTGATATTGAGGTCTAGGTTTGGAGTAATAACGACATACTATGCTGAGCAGGCTATTACGGCCAACGACTATACGGAACCGACGACGCATTTGTACTGCGTGCTGGGCCGCCCATTTGATGGATTTAGATGCCGGGATAACTTCAAACCTATCGATTTCGATGCTGTCGTGGTGAAGGAAGATGTCCATATCTGGAGCTTGAAGAGAGCGAACTAGTTGAAACCATTTTAGGGACTGTGATACAAAGATTCTATAGCAATACTGTTTAATGAATTAGGGCTCAAGAACTGGCTAGAAAATAGGAGATTGCAGTAAATAGATAAACCCAATATGCGTAACATAATCACACAGATGGTAATAAATTATTACAATTGACCTAGTCTCAAAAGGAAAAGCGTCCTCTTCTCAAACGTTCAAAGACAAGAGTTTAAAATTATTCCACAAGGTCATGTATTGTTTACTCGCCGCCGCATGATGACCAACCATGGCCTGAGCGAAGGTCATTCCAACACTATCATCCTGCCTTTGTGAAATTCCTAAATATATGTGTGCGTTGTGGAGCCCTTCCTGAGCGACCCGGATTTCATCGATATACGGTCCTCCCGCGATCTCGAAAGATTGTTCCACAATCGGAGTTGCGTGATAGGTTACCTCTCCATGATGACCACTGTTGATATGTATCCTTGGACTGCGTACGGAACCTGATTCTCGGTGTCTTTACCGCGTTCCAGTGAAGCACTAGCCTTGTTGTTCTTTCTCGCTTTCTGAGATTTGACCTGGCACCTGTCGATGCGCCACACGAAAACGAAGGCGATAATTCTGGCAGCGATGAGGAATTATCGTCCGAAACTGTCCCAGAAGCTTATGGGAACCCGGGACTTGGCATGATGAGTTTCGCCCTCCGTTTGTATAGTATCCTTATCCATGAGAAGCTTCGGGCCCTTGTCCCAGATGATACCAGAGAATGAACTATTGATCCGGTAGTTGTGCTCCACATCTGTGAACTCGAATCTCATGTTGCCTTCCGTTGAAAATACAGTGGCCGTCATTCCTGCGCCGCCGTTTTGAAGAAGCGACATAATATAAAAAGCTTCAGGACAGCTGTAATTGTATCCAGGGTCCGTCGTGTTTACAACGTAGTTTCAGTAGTTGTTGTATGATGCTAGTGAACTAGCAAGCTCTCCCTCAAGCTCGAACTGGTCACCATTCTTCTTTGATTTCAGAGACCATGGTTGACCAAACTCCAAATTATCATTACTGGATTCGAAGTTGACAAATGCTTTATTTGGCGTCGTAGGACACTTTTCATCGAATATCGAGCGAAAGCAGTAGTCATTATTGTCAAAAGCTGCGCGTGATACCCCATTCCTTCATTGTGGCCCGATACGGAAGAATGCCTAGGGGATCTCTTGGGACTTCATTTGTAGACAGTCAAAGGTTTGGTTGGATGCCGGCGGTGTCAGGATTAAGGAGAAGGAACCGTTGTAGTACGCGTCGAGGACTTCCATCTGCCAGGTAATACTCGGCTTTAGTGTTGTGACATAATTGACCGCTAGACACAATCAGTATCAGTCATATATCAGTATCGCACATCCTCTCTTTCTGGGGTCACTCCAAGCCTTGGGTAGAATCCACCGGCGGTGCTTGGTGGTATGTATTCCATCATCATGTGGAAAGGTTGTTCCGTTTGTCAGGTTTCCGTATTCGCATGGAGGGTTCTTTGTGGGGTTAGTAGAAGTCACCACAAGGAGTAAAACAAAAGACCAGGTATTCACTGTCGCACTCATACTCCATGTAGTATATTTCCTCAATTCCCGCTTTTTAGAGCTGTTAGCACGGCGAAGTTGGGACCGAATGACAAAATGGGCTCTCACCTCCGCCGCCACCGCCACCGCCACTGTTGCCCCCACTACCCCTTTCTGCATCAACTACTGAAAAGAAGATCGCCAAAACAACAAGGACTGAGATTACCATCTTGACCAGCAATGTTTGACGAAAAGATTTCAGAATTGGAACACAGAAAGGGCACTGCAGAAGTTCAAATAATATCAGTAGTCCTCTAAGAGCAGATTACATGGCTGCACGTTAAAAGTTAAGATAAGGATGCATACAGAAGCAGGGCTTTTGTAACTGGGAGTTTTCAAGGCTGAAGATTGACCTTCCAATCGTTTCCAGGCTTTTTGTCTCCCGAACGAGTCACGAGGATGTATGATGAGGCTCACTAGACAAATATGGTCATAGAGTTGACCATCTGCAAGTCTTCTACTCCTGAATTGGAGAGCAATTTGGCTTCTAAGAAGCGTTTAATGTTGGAGGGTGCGACTACGAAAAAGTTATTTCGTCGTTCAGAGACGACCTAGGCACAAAGGCATGGTTGAACAGCATGACTTATAATACTACAGGCCGGTTACTACGCACTCTTGCCGAAAAATCCAGAAATTGTGTTCATCGTTATACTGAGCCAAAACACAAGGTATAAAGCCGAAATTCATACATGGGGCGGAATCATTCAAACCTGGATTGTGGATGCTTTTATCATCCTCTAGTCTGCATCTGGGCTCTCGAGATGCGCCCAAATCGAATAAAGTGCTCTTGATCTGCATTCATTACATCATTCTCTTCGCTATCTTTGTCTTCGTATCCATAAAAGGGGCCCTTATTTTCTCGATGCTCGGGGCTGGGGCGGCGCCGATGCTGACGTTCGATCAACACTTCGGGAGTGGAGTCTCTTTCTGGATTCCCATACGGGCGACCACGGTCTCGACTTGTGCTCCGATGGCTCCTTCGAGGGGATCTTCCCCTAAAACGTTCTCTTTCCTGCTCTCTTTCTGTTCCTCGACGTGCTCGCATATCAAAAACAGGCTGCAAGTCTCTAAGTGCAAGGACAAATCCAATAATTTCGTCAGCACATCCTTTTGCGACTTCTTCGAAATCCTCATTGTCGAAGTACTCAGGCGTATCTAGCATAATCCCGGACACATCCTCGTTTGCCATTATGTCTGTCAGTTGGTTCTCTAAAATAGCCAGATATGGTATCGTATCATCATCGCCTTTTCCGGGTCTTATGCGAGCTGCATAGAGAAGATGTTCTACATAGAGCATCAGCGTTAACGACCATGTCCACAGCCTGGAAAGCTCTTACTTATCGTTGCAGCTATATCTGCAAGAGTTCCGAGCACGAAATCCTTGATTGGGCCGATTTCCTCGTCATTCGCCAGGACCGATAATCTTATTTGAGATGCAAATTCAGGTCCTAAAAGTTCGAGGCTCCTTTCTGCTACTTTGAGCTGCTTTCGGATTGTAGAGTCTGCCACATTGACATGGCGCAACGCATCGATACATGTGGTCTGCAAATCCTTATTTCCAAGCTTCAGAGAGGTTTGGAAAGTGTGGGGAGATTTTATCACTCACCAATGCCAGAACAACAGCCTTGTGGGTGGTTTCGGTCGCGTTCATAAAAACAGATGGGTTTCCATGAAGAGGAACATCGAATCCTGCACCATTTTGGCCTGGGAAACCTTGAGGAATATCGTACGGCGAGGGGGCTTCAGGGACATAGAATCTCGCAGGTCTCTGGGTCGGAGGAGTTGGGAAAGCATGACGCGCCCTGGGGACTTCACGAATTCGAGACGATTGTCCTGGTTCCATTCCGATTTAATGACAAGTTGAAGAGACTATGTGTAGATGAGAAGGATCAGTTGATCATTGTCCCCGGTTTCCACTTGGCAGATGCCTAGCCACTCTTGGGCTCAAGTTTCTCGTATTCATCAGCGATGTAATTGGATACACCGAGTGTGCCCCTCGACGAACATGCATCCACGATCCTTCCGAGGTTTCAGCTTCTCGGCTTGTGTGGCTCTGAACTTGAATCACCCGCATCTATTGAACTTCTTGCTGTTCTCCTCGCAAACGAGATTTCCTGACCACAACGGTCTCCAATACGAGAATGGGTGCGCATCATCTTTCCCCCATAATCCCTCCCAGAGGCTAACAATCTACAGGTGATCCAGTGGGAATTGTTTCCCTGGGCATCACGCTCATCCAGGGCGGATACAAGGCCTATCAGACGTACAAATTGACAGAAGCCTTTGGAAACGACTTTCGAAGCTTCCAGCGGAGACTAGAAGGTCAGATGATGCTCCTTCGTTGGGAGTCCTATAGACTTCGGCAGATCACAGTATTTGGTCAGGTATGTGCATACATAAATTCAGTTTCCTCAAAACTACTGTTCATAAATATAGGCCGGTAGTAGAGGCGATCAGGAGCGTTGGTTGCGACACATTGAAATACTACTGGGTGGCGTTCGAGTGAATGTTCAGAAGTGCCAACGTCTAGCGAAGAAGTATCAGATTACACAAGGTGAGTTTGCTCTTTTTTATTGTCTTTCATTCTGCCAGTCTCTCGGAGCACACTGTCTCTTGTAGGTTCAAAGCGTAGGACATAGATCGGCCATGATACTCAACACAAGTCTGGTATAGTGCGTAACAACATTGGAATATTTCTTAGACACGAACAGGAGTAGTGCATACAGTACTATGCCGCTTTTCTAATATGAACATAGAGCCATCGCGAAGCGATCCAGCCTTAAGCGAGCAACAGCCAGCAGCAACCAATACGAATAAATCTCCTCCTACAGATATGCGTGTGTTGACTGGTCAGAGCAAGTCAGCAAAGATACCCGACCCTGAGGTATCTCACATACCCCTGAGCTCAAAGCTCATACGCGGCTTCTTCAGTAAACATAATTCAGGGAAGGCTTCTGCATCCGGACCAAAATCGAAGAAAGAAGATATAGAGAAAGCGTACGTGAACGCCCAAGAGCCTGTTGAAGTTCATTCCATCGACCAAGACCTTCAATCTGTGCCATCTGTTCTCGGGGGGAGGCATGTGGTTGAGGAAGCGAAGGTGCAGATCGAGAAATCCAAGTCAGTACAGAAGGGCACGAAGGGAAAGTTGCGCTTCAAGTGGGTGGTAAATGATCGAGATGAGTTTGAAGCATGCTTAGAGCTTATCATCAGATCGGTGCAAGAGCTGAGGGACCTATTAACCCACTATTCCAACCAGCCGGAATTTTCCAACAACGGGGGAAGGCGAGCTCATACCAGAAGCTACAAGTACAACGCTTTCAGACGGGATAGCTCACCAGGGCCTACTAGCAAACATATAAGAGACAGCACGATCAAATCCTTCGTCACTCCGGAAGTCACACTCACTCCCTTAAGAGAAGAGCTTTATCTCTGCCAGGAGACCTTCCACCGACTATACTCTGATGTTCAACCTATCATGCCAGAAGGCCTATGTGTAAAACTCTACTACGATCACTACTCAACATGGAAAGAGTTCCGACCATACCAGGGTGTCAACGTGCGAGACTCATCGATTGTCTTCATGTTCCAAGCTCAGCTTGGGAAGTCCTCCACAGAAAACACTCTCGTAATCGCAGACGCTCCGATCCTTGACTCCAAAGACGAAACTCCGAAAGATGATGCAGGAGTACGGCGTCTCATGACACAGAGTATTAAGAGAGGACCTATACTGGACTCTTTACTGAAGGCTCTCGACATGGATACGAAGGTTGACCAATATCCATTTGTTTGCGCAGGTTCTGTCAACTTGGGGCTTTCATATCCCTTTATTGTCCCGGAGAAAGCTCTCAACTCACTCAATGGAAAAGATGCATCAGAGCAGCAAGACCTATCTCGCGTGTTCAAAGATTACCGCATCTCATCCGATAACCGTAGGTAGTTAGCCTCAATTCAATGTTCCCGCTTACGATTTATAGACATCGGAATGACTGCCGAGGGCAGTGTTCATTCCTATATTTCCAAGTTAGTCACAGAGCAGCACACCAAGACCAAGAGCCGCAAGAAGCATGGAAAAGGCACGTCAGAACCGATAATATACAAACTTTTCACGAAGCCTCTGTTTCATCATATCTATCAAGACCGCCACTGCCTTTGGGCTCAACAAACATCTCTGGAAAGCCTGTTACGAGACAGTTCCTTTCGGAAGGAAGAGTATTCTCAAGCTCACCTACACCTTGCTGTATTGCTGGCAGTGTCTTCTGTGTCTCTTGGCTTCAACGGAAAGGGAAGAATCATTCGACCCGCGGATTGCTTATACTTTCGACCGTCGAAAGAGCTCAGAAACTATGTACATGAAGATATGGTCATGACCCCCTTCTTGCGTTTGAAACCTGAACCACTAGTACAGGTCGGCAACAAGAGTGGAATTCCACCGACGAAGAGACAGGCATTGGTTGAGTTGGGACTTTTGCTGTAAGAGCTGATTCTGAACACACTACATGCAATATTTCAATACACCTTATAAGACTAACAATGACAGATATCAAATCGGTAGTTGGAAATGTATCGACTATCGACATACAGAGGGCGTTTCGGCCATTGTTCGCGAAGCCATCGCTGACTTAGACTCCGTAGTCGGTCATCTTGGGAATCTATTTGCCGGTATTGTTCGCAATTGCTTGATCAGCCAGACTCTTCCCTGTCATTTCTATATTGGGATCCAGCCCGAACATGTCGACCAATGGCCTCGCTATGGGACTGAAGATGACCACCAGATGGTCGTGAATAAAGTTCGGAGAATACAGGAACTTGCACCACGTGGTATCAGCGTTGGGGTTGATCTGCAAACCGCAGCACCAGCAAATGAAATTCTTGAGATCTGGACTCAAGTAGTTGTTCCGCTGAAATCGGGAATTCAACAAATGGATGTTATTGATGATGAAAGGTCCTGCAGAATCACGCAGACAACTCTGCCCTCCGTTCGGGCAATTCAAGATCGAGATCGAAGGCCACAACCATACCGCGCTAGATCAGTGGAAACGCTTCACACGAGCGAAGATGAGAAACTCCCTCGCGTGTACAATGATGGTATAAATGTGACAGGAAAGGATGAGGAAGGGAACATTGTCGAGATTGGGTAGTTCTGCTTCCCTCCATCACAGGATAGGCGTGAATCATTTGGTGGCAAAGCCTCGGTTATCCCCACGTGGTACAACTGCCTTCGCGTCTTCACTCACTTCCACTTTGGGAGTCTTGGCAGAAGCAATTCAGCTTTATTTCAACCTCAAATCACGACCTCGTACTTTTTTTTACGACGGCGTCACTACTTCAACCAACATACCCTCACTGCCATGACAATGGCGGGGAAATACTCTCGCAGTCTCGCATCGACCGAAAACGTGGGAGAAGGCCGCCACTGGTTTCACTGGAAGCGGCATTCGCAGCCTCACGACAAATGCCAACAACCCCGCTGTCGATGGCCGGAGATGGAAGCGGTAGTCCAAGTGGTTGTCCGCACAATCTCAAGTATGCTCCATATGGTTGCTCTCTTGCTATGCATGATGCAGCTGTTTGCCTACGATCTAAGTAACATTCCTGTCTATCCGGCGGTAGGTCTCAATCCATAACGAAACACCACGCTTCTACTAACGGCGAATCAGATGGTGTATTGCATCGTCGTCAATACTGTGGAGATTCTGTCCTTGACGGTCCCGGCTTATACGCAGAGTCGCCAATTCTACCGCCTTCCATCAGGATTACTCTGCATTGTGGAGCTCGGTTGCGTCGCTTTCATGATGTATTCAATCAAGTATCTTCTACGGGAAGGGTTCCATGGTGAAGGGGACTGTCCTCAGAGCACATGCGTACTTCCGGAAGAGCGTCTGGGTATTGTGGCATATGCCTGTGAGATGATCAACATGTGAGTGCACTGTTGGTACTTCCTTAACAGCGATGATCTGACGACATCAAGGGTCATTCACATGGAGTTTTCCGTCATGGCGTTCACCCACTGTGCTAAGAGGGTGGTCCCACGGTGGCTCGATTACTGGGATTTCGAGAGGAGTCATCTCGCAAGCAAGCGCTATCAACAACTACACCATCCCCAGCAATTTTCGCAGGCTCCGCAGTCGCCTCGTACAACGAGCCCCAATGCTGAAAATAGCTATGAGCTTGCTTCTATGGGTGGCACGCGAAACACTGAAAACGGTCTTGAGACTATTGTGGAGAGTTCTTCGCCGAAGAAGTCTTCACAGGAGGAGTATCAAAACTAGCTTGGATCTCTTGTAGGAGCATCTAACAAAGTACAAAAATCAGTCAGAGTTATGGTTGGATACCTCCGGTAAGCCACTGGCCTTGACACCTGACATAATGTCATTGCCGACATGCCCAGATTAAAACAGCAGTCATCTCATTCAAAGCCCGTCGGCATTTGAATTCTACATAGAATCTATCACTTGCCATGGTATCGAGAACTTTCATGCTGTCCACGAAGTGATGATCCACTATCAAAACGGAGAGTACATAGCTGTTATATGAACATTCGGCGACCGTGATGATCCAGAAATGGTGAGTGTCTACGGGTGCACTACCAAGGTCAAAACAAATGAAGGGGTACCTATGCTTCTGTAAATCAGGTTCTTTTAGGAAACATGCACTCGGCTAACGTGATAGACTTTGTGTCAATGCTGTGTAGACTAATTGTTAGGGAATAAAGTATGCCTGACACTGTCTCAGACCGTCCACATTCTCTACACGGTTAATAGACCCCGAATGACTGAAAGCCATGCAAAGCCTTACTTGAGATGCTCAGGGGCTTCTGCTCTGGCCTTGAAAACACGTGAGGAATCAAAACGCAGCAGGATTATTGTGAAGGACAACCTCTCCACTTGGTCTCAGTGCTGTGCTATTCGCTCCCGATGCCTACGCAATGTGCTGATCACGAGGAACTCATACACTCTATAGTAGGGGCTTGAAGTTGATGCTGCGTAAGACACATCTCGCCTCAGTACATTCACTTCTTGGCATTGAACCATCCACAAAGGGTATAGCGCACCTATTCCCCAACTCGTCATTCTACCCCAACCACCACCCCATTCACGCCCACACAACCATTCCCCAACACTCCATCACACCTTCCCTTTCGCCACCACAACGTCCGTCAAATATCTGCACATCTCCATCGCGAACGCATGCTTACCATTCTCGCAATCTTGATCTTCCAGAATCCTGTTTTTAGCGCTAATCTGCATGCATCAGCTCTACATTATAGTAGCTTCACACCCACCATGAGCCTCGCCGTCTTACGACGAGCACCTTCTGCTTTGTCCTGCTTACGGGGCGAGTCTTGTGCTCGTGTTGTGTTGGGCAGCAATCTAAAATACCAGGCTTCGTTCGCATTGCGCAGTATTCGGTTTGGTTGGGGGGAATCGCATCATTTGGACGTTTGCATCACAGCACAGCACATCACATGCCTGGATCTAGCGAGGCATGACTGCGCAAGGCGGCGAGCACAAGACATCTTCCCTCTACGCTCTTGCATCCTGTTCACACTATCCCTCACTCTATCAAAGCACGAGCCTCCTTCCCTGCCTTCCTACCTGCATTCCCTCCCTCTCCCATCCACCACCACCCACCCCCAACCTCGTCCTTCCATTCCTAGCCTCGCATAGTAGGGCTGAAGCGGAAACCGTTGGCCACATGTGTGCCGAGACAAAGCGTCGTGTTCCGCGACCGTTCTTCGCACCTTCCATTGCATATCCCACGTTCTGTGCTACCAATATTGAACCCGTTTTTTTTTGCGTGGCTTCACACCCCTAGGAATCGTCGATGTGGCGACAGAAGTGTTCGCGCATTGCATAGAACACTTCCTTACCTTCCCAAACCATCCCATCTTGTTGCTGTGTGGTGGATGCGATGTGATGCGATGCGAGGCTCATCGGACGCCATCACCCGCCCCTTCTTCCATCCCATCTTCTAGAACAACCCGCAAAAGGAAACACCGCCAGCCAGCCGCCCTCCCTCGGCGGAATTTGGAGAAGCGAGAAGAGAGCGGGACAGGCCGGAAGGAGGTACATGCGAGCATGATACGGAGCAGTTCCGCCAAGACACACCATACTGCAACATCCCTGTCGCCGGCGTAGTTCTGTTATCGTGATGGATACCGAACAGCCTTAGTTGCCGAATTGAACGAAGGGCCGTCTGGCGGTTGTACTCGCGTGTTTCGAGGGGGAGAGGAGGGGGATGGTGGTTGGTTGATTGACGGGTGGTGGAGATGGGGTTTGGAGGGCTGGGCTCGAGGCTATGTGATGTGGAATCATGGGATGGTGATGAAGACATGGGGAGGGAAGAGCATTATTGGTTTAGCTAGGTGCAAGACCTGGCTACGTGCAGGGCTGTATGTACATAGGTCCATTCTGTATAGAGTATAAAGTGCGTTGGTACCTTCTGAGGTATTGCACCACATATCTCTCTATCCGTACCATGCTCGGCCCATCTCGCCCACATACCCGCATCGCCGTTCACACCACTCTCCTCCAAACATCCCTCCTCTTGTTATCGAGACAGATACCTACAAGTCCAGTATCTACCCACCCTCTCCCATCGGCTTTCGCCGCTCCCACATCCCCTCTCGTTGTTGTGAACACATCACTCCCCCATGCATTTAATCTAACCATGGCCTAGCCAAGCCAGCCACCAGGCAAGCAAGCACACAGGCTCTAGCATCACCAACGGTCAACTCAGCACCCTCTCAGAGCGAAAATCCATACCTAGTCCATAAGACAAGACAGAGAGATGCGCAAAGAGCGCCCGGTGCACCCTGCCCTTCTCCTCCCTTCCCTTCCCTCACAGACTCGCATACTCACATACTCGCATGCTCGCCCAGCCAAACGAATTCTAGGTTTCTAGATGCATGATGCATCGACCAGGGGCCCCGCTAGCGCATGTACCGAACATTCTATTGATTTTGTAAGCGGGGAGACTATCCACCCTACCTCCCCAGCTATGTATGCTGTCCAGGTGCTCAAGGAGTAGAACCATTGGATGGGCGGAATCAGTGATGGGAAGGGATGGACAGCGGGATAGCTGCCACCTACTAGGGGTCGACAAGAGGGATGCAAGCCTCGACCAGGGCAAGTGCAGGGGATTGCACGTCTAGGAGCGATGAACGAGCGAGCACATCGAACTAGACCTGACCAGGTGACAGAAGCTTAAGGCGGTGAGCAAGATTTGCGTTGGATGGATGGATGGATGGATGGGATGGGATGCGCTTCGTCCAAGTCCATGCGCGCGCGCAGGCAGGAAACATCCGTCCATGAGCATCGTGAGCTACCGGTATGGGGCCCCATCCGCGTCCATCGCTAGATAATACCCGCGGTTTTCGCGGGAAGCGCATCCCCATCCCATCACATCGCATCGCATCCTCCCGGCTCGCAATCTCTCGATGCTGTCCCTTCATTGCTGCTAGATAATAAAGGTAAGCGTGCGCGGCAAGGATGACCCACTGTTTGCGGTTAGAGCGACAACATCACCATCTAGAATCGCGGACGGCCATCTGATATTGAGCGCCGCATCGGGATTATCACGGCAGATCATAATGTCTATCGACGACGAGTGGGATTTGCGCAACAGGTGCGGCTCGTATTGCCAACGGAATGTCGACGCCGCACGCTTATCATAGCTATCTATCGTGCTCCTACACACGCTCGAGAGGCTACATGCTCATCTCATCAGGCTCGTCTTCCTTGTACGTCACCTTGCTAACTCTGCCAGAGCGCTGGCGGGTCGGTAGGGGAGGGACTGCTCGTTTGGACGCTGGAAGAGGCGCATTGTCCGAGTCGTCGCCCAGGTCGCTCAACGGTGAGCTGTCCCGCTCGTCGTCGGTTGCTGAGGGTGTCGGTGCCGCCTTTGGCAATTTCTTCTTGGTCGAAGCTGCAGCTCGCTTCGGTGCAGGCTTCTTTGCAGGCTTCTTCGCCGACATCAACATCTTCGTTTGCTCCACGCCGTCCGTCTCCGCATTGAGGCTTGCAGCATCTGCAGCCGATGCTGCTTTCTTCTGCGCCTTCTTTGCGGGGGTCACTGCACCCTCTTCTTTCTTCTTCACTATTCTCCTCGGAGGCCGAAGCCAGTCTTCCATGCCTGGTGGCCAGTATACTCTATTATCTGGCCCGCCCATGCCAACTTCCTCTTCTGGCACTATAATCGGTGTTTTGTCTGCTTCCTCTGCATCTTCAATCTGCTCACCAAGTGCACCAAGGTCATCCACCTTCTTCTTTCCCTTCTTGGCTGCTTTCTTTGGCTTGGGTTTGAAGGGTCTATTCTCGTCATGTCTGACGTGTGGGACAATATCGTTGATGCGATCAAACCCTGGAAGCTTGAAGGTTCGCATGAGCTCGAAGACGGCTTGTTCTTTGTCTTTGGCTTCGATCATGAGGTCCATATTGTTGGGACATGGGGGCAGTGTCATGACTCTAGGCGAATGCTTCCTACGCGAACGCGCAGTGATAGCGTCTGGACAAGGTTCAGAATAATGCATCTTCGGTGTCTTGCCCTTCTTCGTCCATGTTGCGATGATTGCAGGGAAGAGGTCGACAATGTCTTTAGTTCCTTCCCGAATCTGCGTAGAGTCGAACAGTATGTTGTGATGGTGGAAGTCGAGCACGAACGGAATGTTCAGCTCCTGACACAGAGGCAAGACTTCATGCACAGACCATACAACATCGTCATTCTCGAGCACCAGACGGTTCTTAACAGATTCTGAGAGCTTGGCATAGTTCTCTTTGAACCGCTCTATAGCGGCAGGCTTGTCTCCGAACGCACCTCCGAGATGCAGGATCGTAACCGCATCTCTATCCTGCTGGGGAGGGAGCTTGAGAAGAGAAAGAAGCTCGTCGTGATACTCCAGATCACGCAAGGAATCATCAATTACAGATTTGCGAGGAGACCCTAATTGCGTGAACTGTCCGGGATGCGTAGTCACCCGATGGCCCAGCTCGGCCACTATCCTGCCTACCTCTGCAAGTACCTTGGCCGCAAAGGGGGCCAGCTTGTAGCCATGCTCCTCGTGACTGGCAAAGGGAAACATCTCACTGCTGAGCCGCATGAACTTGATGCCGTACTTGTCGTTCCACCGCAGCATCTTGGGCAGATCCCGGGCGTTGGCAAGGCCCAAGTCCTCGACGTACCTCTGTCCTCGGTCGACATCTGCCGGCTGCTCCTTGTCTGGCCGGTTCTTTGTGGGATGCTCAGGCTGCGAGGGGTCCTTGAGCGGATGTCTGTGCTCGAGGATGCTGGCGATGCGGCAGGTGCGCGAGGTGAAGACGGGAGGGCTGGCATTGCGCAGGTAGGTGTTCAGACAAGCCTGGGATATGGTTGATCAGCAGGGCGGCAAGAGAGGGGGGTTCTGCAGGCAGACTCACGTAGCCTATCCTCCCTTTCCAGGGCAGGGGCAGATAGTCGGAGTTGATCGGCGGCGGCCTGGAGAGGGCTTCCTTCACATCCTCCTCGCCCTCACCGTCTGCATCCGGCCCCTCGTCGACTTCAGGATCGGCCGTCACCCCCACCTGCTGCTCGGCGGCGGTGCCGGCGGCGCGAGGGACGTCCTTCGCTGTGCCTGCAGTGTCCTCTTTCACATGCGTGGCCTTTTGTCTCTTGGTCCCGCCCGTCTGGCGACCAGGCAGATCAGCCGCTGCTGTCTCAGAAGCCAATTCACCCGCGCTGGTCTGATCGGAGGGATTGTTCGCACCGCCTCCCGCCACGGTCCCACGTCCCTGCGTCTTGCGTCCGGGCTCTACGGACGCCGCAGTTGGCTCCGTGTTTGCATGTGCCTTCACTCTGCTGCCCCCGCCGCCTGTCTTGTCCCGACGTGGACGCGCGCCCGGCGGTGGTGTTTCGAGATCGTCTGGAGAGGCACACAGAGCGCCCGGCCCATCGAGGACGTCAGGATTGGCATCGGGGTTCGCCGTGGCGACATTGCCCCCGCGCGGCGGCCTGGGCGCTCGTCCAGCGACATTCGCGGCCGCGAGGGCGATGGGCGGGCGGCGCGCAGCACGGGGGAGCGCTGGCGGTGGAGGCTCTGATGCCGCGGCCGCTGCTGCTGCTGTCGACCGTTTGCGCTTGGCCATGGCGGACAGATAGGGGGGGGAAGCTCGTTCGGGCGCTCGGAGTGCGACCACGGGGCTGAGATGGCGGGCAGAGCGTCGCATAAATGCCCGGAGTGCTCACTTCGCGATGCCCAGGGCTGCTGCTCGTGTGAGGGAGCACATAGCGAGCGCGCGGCGCGACGGCGACGGCGGCGTCTTCATTGCGGGTGGCTCCCGGGGCGGTGGACGTCAAGGTGATGTCGATGTAGAGTTTAACGGTTGACGTCGAGATCTGGGTCGTTAGGCGCCTTTCCGCTGGGTGGTTGACCTCAAGATTCAGGTCAAATTCATCGGATCTACTCAACGCCTGCGGGACGCAGCGTGCTAGGCGAGCGGCCCCTGTTGCGATCCAGCAGTCGTCATCGCCGCCCATAAATCAGGCGAAGCGTGCGCACATCTCAAAAGACATTCACTGTCGCTGCCTCGTTGGGCATTCCCATGCGACACCACGGCGACCGTCATCGACGGCAAACTCGCGCCCTCTCTCGCCCCCCCTTTTCGCAGCCGGCACGCGTCGACACGCCACGCCGGAGATGATGTCGCAATCGACTTTTGGCAGAGTGCCCACTCCAGCCACGGCCGGCCTTGGACGTGCCGGCACAATCGCAAGTGACCCCTCAGGCAAGACACGTCCTCTGCCCCTCCGACGCAGTTACGTACAAACAACCGGGCAACTATCTGCCCAAAGAATATCACATGAGAATAGCCCGACAGCGCAGCCCGACAGCTTGGGAGGCTGCCCTCTCGCGCGTCTGTGACTCGCGGCCGCGTTGGGCAATAGATCCGGCGTGCTCGCTAGGAGTCGCATCCTGCCTGTCCTAGCCTAAAGACTGTGCGTACCTTTCTCTAAGCCGCCCCTAGAAGGCCTCCAAGGGTTCGCTGGATGTCCTGTAGGGACGAGTACAGCATGGCTCCATCATCGCTGCTCGTAGCGCTGCTGCCAGCCGCTGTGTCATGGCCACTCATGCGCACACCGTCGCGCTCGCTGAAGCTCTCGTGGGGAGGTGCGAAGAGCGAGTGGTTGGGGACATGTGTCTCATTCGCCCGGCAGCGAACAGCAGTTCTGCGCTCTGCAACGGAAATTGGAGGTCAAGGCGATCGTCATGCAACCGTCGACGAGAAGGGCCCAGCGGACAAGTCTATTCTCAGCGGCTCGAGTCGTGCGACCGCTGCTCTCTGGCGCCCGCCCAACCACTGCTACTGTACGACATGCCCTGTGCGCAACGTGGGGAAACGACCACGACTCCACTGCCAGGAGCACCCTCGCTATCTCTGCTATCGTATCCGTCAGCGTTGGCTCTCCATCGCAGCACACGACGACGACGCCAGACCGCTGAAATGTGCCTTGCGCATCCCCGCACCGGTCTCTGCGCGTGCTCTGCTCCTGCCTACATGTCCAGCTTTCTTCCGCATGTCTCAAAGCAGGATACCGTAGCCTCCTTTGCACCTCGGCCAACTTTGCGGGCGGAAACCAGCATGTCACTGCAGGCCCCGCGACGACGACCTGCAGCGCCAGAAAGGTACCCCAGGGCCGCCAGTCGCGCATCAAACGGCTGATCCTTGCCGTATACCGTTATCAATAGCCCTCCAGTTCTCCGCCCGTTCAACGCATTCCAATTACCATTCCCGCAAAAGCAACCCCTACGCGAAACTCTCACCGTAGAAGTAAGAAAGCGTAGGCAGTCGGCGATCACGCCGCCTCTTGACCAGCATACACCATGATCATGATATCCACAATAACTAAGGTTACGGGACGTCTCGAAATTCCCAGATAATGGCTCCTCTTCACCTAAGCCCGGCGACCCCGACCGCCAACCAAGAAAACCCCGCGTCAGAACTCTAACTGGCCCTCCCATCAGCCGCCCGGCAACCAACCACAACCGACATGCGAGCCTCTGCCAGCCGTCGTGAAACCAGACGCCCTACTCTTTGAAGCTGTGAAAAGTGCCTCCCGGACGATCAGTCTGGCCGCGCCGTCAGTGGCGCGAGGACGGCGAGTGAATGTCTTTGGTTGATAGGGACGCCGAGAAGGGGCGTCGCAGATGAGGGAGCCACCAAGACATTATTGAATGAGTGAAGGTAGTGAATGACATGAATGACCGACCTTGGGACATGTGAGCCCTCATTTACGCAGGGACGAACTACTGTGCGAGGCCGCGCATTGGGAAGATTGGGATGGGCAAGCACGCTCACGACGCTGTGCTGCGAGGCCTCTCCACCAGTGAGAACGAGCAGACTATGGATGAGCAGACTGACTGCCTTGTGTTTCCACACTGTGCAGCGCCCGAGTGGCGTAGGTCTGCATCTGATTCAATATCAATTTGTGAGAATGGCCATGTGATGGGAATTCCTAGTCGAGGGGATTCTGATCGTGAGGGATGCACCAGTCAGCAGCTTCGAGACTGCAGTCTACCCCAAGACAGAGATTCTCCGCCGCAAACCTTCCCATGCAAGGTCAGATCAAGATTTGAGATAGGATACGCGAGCATGCAGTGTGTATGTGTGTGCGTGTGTGTGTGTGTGGTACTCTTCATTGAATAAGTGTAGAGATTTAGGCGGGCCATTCGTGTGTAGGCCATCTATCTGTCTGTCTGAGAACAGCAGCGACCATGTAAAATGCCGGGCCCGTCGGAACCCAAAATAAACCCTCATCGCGGACATGAAAGTTGAAACCATGCAAGTACCGTAACCAATATTATCCCAAACGCTCCCCCTTCCCATTCCCCAGGGTTGTTGGTCGTCGCGCATAGTCCAGTTCGTAAAAATCCTGGGAGCGAAAAACATAACAAGCCTCCCCTAATTGCCCGGTGCCAACGAGAAATAAACAAAACGAACAAAGTAAAACATGAATGTTCCCGTTAAAATGCAATGCGCCGCCATGGTGATATTTCCCGGCGAACCAGCCAATCCTGAACCCAGTTCGCTGTGGAATAATGGATATACTCATTCCATGTCGCGCGCTATTCGTTAATACTCCGTGATGTGCATGGGCTTGCTGTGCAAAGGAAAATAATGTTCAGATGACAATGTACTCCCCGTCGATGCGATTCATAGCTTTCCTCCACCGAAACGCCTGCTGATGCTGGAAAGCAAAGGGCGCCTGGGCCTCTCCCTCGCCATGGTCATCGTCTTGCCACACTTTCTCTAGCACTTCCAGACCGCTTAGGTTGTTGAAGAACCCGCTCTCCCGTTGGATCTCGACGCACCGCTGTCGTACGATAGCGCGGTGCTCTGGACCCACACACTCGGTGCCGACGATGAATAAAGGCCAGAGTAAGAACTTGTTGACGCAGCTGGTAATCCCAATCTGGGAGATGTGGAAGAGGCCTTGTCGGACAAAGGTCTGGAGGTTGAGGGAGCTGGCGGGAACATTCGGATGTGCAAGCCGCTCCGTGTAAAGCAGGGCTGCAAATCTGAAGCTCTCGCTGATGTGCAACAAGTCGGCTTGCGCTGGTGACAACGCTTGCCTTGATGTTCCCTCGCACGAATCCGCTGGTCCGCCGCTTGGCGTTTCTATCTCCCAATCCTGGAGTCTTGTGCGGATGTCATTCCACTCCATCCAGAACATGGAGCGCGCATCCTCACCGGCCGGGGTTAGTGGGTTCGAGGACTCACGAACAGGTGTCCCCCACCCATTTCCATCGATATTTTCCAAGTTGAATGAATAGAAGTCTTTGGCGCGGTTCGGTTGTGGCGTTGCGCGAGGTGTGGTATTGGTCTCCCTAACGGGCCGGTTTTGGCTCAGTAGGTTCAATCGGCCGAGTCTAGCGATGAGCTTGAACAAACGTCCCTCGCACCCTGAGAGGTGCTCTAGAGCGCCCAAATTCGTAGTCAAATCCATCATTTCCAAGGAATCGCCTTGAACTTCCGTTTCTCGATCATTAACCGTGCTTGTCATGACATCAAACCATGTAAAAAAGACCTCGATCCAGCCCAAGAAGTTTGACTGCATGCTCCTGTCGCGCATGCCTAGTAACTTCTGCACGCCCGCTAATTGAGTTTTGAATTTCGTGAATCCACTATCGCAGACATGGAAGAGGCAAAGGATGAGAAGCGTGGCGAGGACGGAATCATCTTTGGCTCCCCCGGCGTCGGCGAGTTGTCTGTTTAGAAAGCTAATCGAATTCGCTTTGTAATGCTTTTCTTCGTCAGTTGGATCGCCGTGCATCTCTCTCAACTCTTGGCCTGTCATTTGAGAGAAAGCGTGGTCAGGAAGGAGTCGACAGTCTTGTGGGAAGCTTAGTCGCCGCCCTTGGGAGCCGCCACGCATGCGCATGTTGTTCGTCGCGAGGGCCGCGATCGCATTCTGAAGACCTTCGCTTCTCATGGCGAGGTGCATCACGTGCATGCGGTACGGGTTCATTGGTGAATCAAAAGCCACCAGTACCGGGCATATAAATTTGTCGTAGTAGTCCAGCAGGTATTGCATCCGCGGGGAAGGGGATGTAACGGTGGAAAGACTCTGAGGGATTGAAGTAGTGAGCGCGGATTCGTTTGAAAGGATACCAGAACCAATGGAAGACATACCCTCCGTGGGCAAATAGGCGAAGCCTGGTTGAGACAACCCATTCATGCTCGAGCTCATATCCCCCTCCCCATACACGTCCGGAAACGTCGATGACCCCATACCGTGATGCACTGAATTCATTTCGGCGTAATCTTGTACACTCTGATCAGAGCTAATACTTGAGCTCACATCGTCTGCGACGGGGAAAGAACGGGGAGCCTCATGGTAGTGTAGATTTTCCGAGGAGCTCATGGGTGTTTGATCGTGAAAGACGAGAGAATGATATTGAGGAACAGAAGAATCGGCGAAGGGGAAGTCATCCGCAGGAGTGTGGGGATATTCACCCGGAGAAGGGAAGTCGCTGTCGCTATACGTCCCAAGAGATGCTGTGGATGCTGATAGACCAGACTCGTCGTAAGGTACGTGAAGTGATGTATGAAGTCTATGTAGAGGACCCCGGTGCATATGAGGACTCCTCAATTTGGATGAATGCGGGTGAAATGGATCCACGTGCTCCCCATAACCAGGGATTGGATAGCCCATTGGCGTGGTGGGTGATGGGATTGGGATTGGGCTGGTTGGGCCGAGATATTGATACTCCTGCGGTGCCGAATACAGGTTCGGGCTGGTGGGACTTCTGGGAGAATGGAGGCCATAGTCGACGCTGCCGCGGGGCTCAATTCTAGTAGGTCCCGGTTGCGCAGTGGTGGTCGTTGAAGAAGCCGCAGAAGCCTTGGAGGTTTGAGGTTTGGAATCCCGCGCGCCAGTAGAAGCAGTTGTCGTAGCTGCTACCGGGGGTGATTTGGGCACAGGTAGAGACATGCCTCGAAGCTTTCCGCGGCTGGCGACACCCACTCCCCAGGTCAAGGTGGTGCGGTATCCTGAGCAATCCTTTCCCATCTCTATGCATTGCCCACAGTACGGTCGTCGGCGATCACACTTGACCTGCCGTTTTCTGCAAGCAAAGCAGTCTTCACTTGCGCCCGTCGCAGGCGCTCTTCTTCTCCGCTTCTTTGGAGCAGCAGCGGCGTTGTTCGCGACGGTGCTCTCGGGCTTCTGGGCCTCGGTGGCCTGGATAGCTGGTGACGGCATCGCCATGATGTCAATATAGTGGTCGGTAGATGTTGCAGGTGTTCTCAAAGTAGCATCTGCAGGTGGTTGGACGGCTGTATAGGGATATGTAAAACGAATAAACAAAGTGACGAGGGGCAGCTCTCAATGGAGGAAGGAAAGGCGCGTAACGGTGGGTATTATTTAGCTGTAGAGGAGCTTGGTCCCCGTCGAGATAAGATCAGGGCTACGGACGGGGCTGATGTGCCAAGGGGTTGCATCCAAAATACCGCGGCAGGATGCACGCTAGGATATTAAAGCACGAGCAGGAGGGCCATCGTGAGGGTTGGAGGAGTGTGTGAAGGAGTGCTGGCGCTCCTGCAACGCTTCCGCCTGTGGCGAGCAGGCTGGTGGCTCCGGGGTCTGCTGGCGACGCTGTAGCCAGCACACCCCACACATGGCGGCGAATTGGCAGGCCGAGGGTCAAGGGCCTGAGTTTCCACGGTGGTTATGTTACATCGGTGCGCGATGCACGCACGCATGGTTGATGGCGAGGGTCTGAACGGAGAGGCTGCACGCCACGCCCGTCGCGACCAATGGCCGTGCCGTTCTCGTGATGATCTGCCTCGGCGCACACAAGCCAACAACGGCCTGTGAGCGCAAGCAGCGAGCCCTGTTCGCTGCCATCGAGTCCGCTGCCGGGCAGGGGCAGGGGCGGATGTGCGGGCGGGCGGGCTCAAGGGTTTGGCTCGCGAGCTGCTGCAAAGCCACCCGTTAGCTGCGCTGTCGTCGAGCGAATGGCCTTGCAGCGCGTCGCCGGAGCCGACCGACCAGCGATAGAGAGGGCTGCGGTGTGGTGACGGGCGGCTGCAAAGGAAGCCGTTCAAAGGCTGCACCGAACGCTGTGTGGAAACAGCATGCGCTTCTAGCTCGCCTGCGCTGGCCGCTGGCGGGGAGGGGGGCGCATAGCGAGTACGTAAGGTCCAAGGAACGGCCGCCGCAGATGTCCCCCGCAAAACCAAAACCGCAACCGTTGCCGACGTGCTGGGCAGCCGGGCGGAGGACCTGGCAGAGTGACAGACTCGCGGACGGCTGCCCATCGCGCCAGCCTGCCATTGCGCGCGTGGTGCACCGTCGACAACACGAGAGGAGACAGGAGGACGGCTTGGGCGGCCGTCCGGCGATGACGCTTGTGCTGCGCGATGACCGTCCGCTGGCAGCGCGCAGGCTCTGGAGTGAATGACATGCTCGCAGGCCCAGTTTCTGTCGTTGCTTGCTCCGCAGCAGTCTTGGCTGATCCGCTCCGCTGGGTGCGCTTGATAACGCCGTGGTGAACGAAATGATATGACCATCAGCATCCGCAAGCAATCACACCCCCACGGCTCTGAGACCATTTGCTGCGCGCCTGTACTTCGACGCGCGCGCTCCTGAAATCTCACGATCGCCCTGTTGCTGCTCAGCGGTTTCTACGAGCATTCGTAGCTCGCAGTCCGCCGGCGTGCAGTCGCAAAGTAGGCGTACTCCCACCGTGAGGGCGATGGGTTCCGCCGAGGGGCCTGCAGCCAATACCTGGCCTCCATCGCGTCGTCTCGTCCGTCTATCCACGCGCAGCTGGTCCCGCGTGCATCGCTGGTCGACTGCCTGTTCGTCGCCATCCTTATTGCAGAACTGCTGGTCGTCCTGATATCCGTCCATCAGTCCCTTCCTCTCCAATCGCAGGGCGCGCCCAACAATTTGAAACTATTCCGCATGGAACGTGCACGTGAACGCTCCATGTAAGACACGCATCGGCGACAGGTACCAGTTTGGGAATACCGCTGGTGGGGGGGGTGCGGTTTTGTTCTTACCACATCCACTTAACCGCACCATCTCAAGGATCCCCAACGAGAGCTGCTACTAGCCGCCTGTTCCTGAAGAGACGACTCCATAATTGTCGGGTGAAGGTGGCTGCGGGGTAGTTCGTCGACTGCAGTGGCATCATAATGCTGTAGCGCACTGCAACTGGAGAGAATGATTCCCTGGATATCTTTCGATACAGGGCGATAATTCCGCACGAGGAACGAATCCGCGGTCGTCCAGCCAATTAGAAGAATGAGGCCACAGACTTGGCTGGCTGCTGGCTATCGGAGAGCCTCATGCCGGGATGTTGGTGTGCTGTGTGTCGGCCGCTACTGCACCTTGGGCTAGGATTCCTAATTGATACGGAGCAAGCATCAGCGGCTTCTCTACTCTACTCCAAGGTAAACTTACATGCCAGAGTAGTAGCCTGTCTTCCCCTCATCCAGACCTTCCAGCAAAAAGCAGCCGCTTCACAATAATCGCGCAATCTGGATGTCTGGTGAACTTTGAAAAGTTTATCTCAAGTGCCCTCCGAGATGCAACACACTCCGTGAAACTAGCAGCGACGATGCCATCCCGGCATCTCATCAACCCGTCATAGTGGGGAAAAAAAGCATTCGTCTTAGCTCAAATCTCCGCGTCAATCGTCCGGCGGCGTATGATTTCTGGTATTTGCTTCGATGGGATACCTGCTCTTGCGCGCTACATCGAGCGAAGAGTAATTCTTGACAGGGAGATTGTTTCATCCAGTCTCGGCCACCGACTCCAGATGCCTGCTCTCGAAGTGAGACGGATATTCATTCGTTTCATGGTCCCTCGAATGCCATAGCCATCGGCGGCATTGCTGAGACTCTTCATTCGCTGACCGTGGCGGCATCTCGGAGTAGCCTGAAAAGCCTTCGTCCAAATACGAAAGGGAGACTAGCTTCGAATTGTCCTCCAGTTGATGGGTGTACAACAATCGCGCAATTTTGGCCGTCAAGAGTAAAGACAAACTAACTTTTGAGTCTAGCAGTCGGATCGCGGCTTCCAGTTGAGATTCCAAAGCTACCTGTGATAGAAAGTTGGCATCCCACGTGACAGCCCGCTAAGCCTCGACGGGTTGGCCGAGACTGTGTCTAATTCAACGACACCACATCGCTCTTCAGCGCGTTATGTGAAGCCCGTCTCAGTGAGCAAACACTTCAATGCACATATCTTTTTCTCTGGCCCTTCCAGGCTCTTCCTGTTCGCATCCGTGTCGTCTACTCTGCCTCAACAACACCCCAGGCTTTTCACGTCTCGTCGTGAGCTACAGTTGCTCTTCCAAAGCTCTCGTGCATTTCTGTGGTTCCAAAAACGGTTACTTGGGAACCAGGATTCGGAACGCGCTGTCGATGTCGATGATAGGGTGTTCAATTATCAAGAGAAGGGTCTGCTTGGAAGATCGTGGGTGGTCGCGTGTGACCTCGAAGCGGGCCACGGAATACAACAAAACAAGTCAAACAAGTCTTCAGCGGTGATTTATCCAGGTTCGCCATATATTCGATATAGCGTATTCTATGGAGAAGAGCTATGAGATTACTACCGATGTGTATGTTTGGTATCAAATTCCACTTTGGTCGGCCTCCATCCAGGCAGCTCAACTAAACTACTTTAACTGCGCCGATGCAAAGTCCCTCATTGCCGCCACATTCTGCCACACCCGTCAGCGCTTTGTTCACTAGCATATTACCCCTGAGGGCGACGGATCCGATAGTACAGGGGACTGAGGCACAGTACCAGCTTCAACGCCGCTAGCTATGTGGCACTGAGGGTATCGCCACACAAGGGTGCTGTAGAAGCCGCCATTGTGCCACATACCAACTTAGATAGGCGCTCGGAATGGTTCATGATGTCTCTGCGTCGGTTGAGCACACTCATACGCATTCGAAAAATCAGTGTTCATCCCATCCTGCGGCACAGTTGCGCTCAAGAAGAGTCGGTCCTATCTAAAACTCAGATATAAAAGGTGGGCTCATCGCTGATTCTAAGAGACACAACCACCACACTCTTCAGCTTCTCATCACCTCATCTCATTCAGCTACAAGCAAAAAACACGTCGAACAATCCAAAAACCAACAATATGTCCGCACCCAACGTCACCGGAACGGGAGGCCAGGGCGTCCCAGCAGGAAACGGAGGCTACCCAACTTCAGGAATGAATGGAGGACAGCACAATCGCTATCCTTGCCCCAACAATGGTCAACCCGGCCATATTGACAAGTTCCATTACGTCGCAAGACGCTACTGTGGTGACTGCCAGGTTAGCTGACCCTGAACACTTTACAATATCCTTTACTAATTCACATGCTTTCGGCTGTAGGCTAAGCAGGATGATTGATAGTTGGATCTACCAACTTGAACTCGTTGCTCTTCCAGCATTCCTCGAACTTTTCCGTACTTGTCTGGACATCCACTGCAAAGCTCGGCGCACTCTTTACGCTCACGGGAATGAGGACGCTTTGTTCTGAAAGCTTTGGAAGGCTGTATGACTTGTTGTGCTCCGAGCCGGCGTAGCGGGCGCTTCTTGGGTGTGGTTCTGTCTTTCTCCGTCCCTGGTCTTGTCCGTCATTGATAGTCTTCAACCACCGTTACATTACTCCAATTCATTGTCTATCTCTTGAATATTCATACCCACCTCGATTGATATGATTATGTGCAATTCTCACCAACTATGCTAATGCGCCGACCAACTTTCAATCCTCAATTTTCAAAAAACTGCGAAATGTTTCGGAGGTGCAGGGCACATCCCTATTCCAAAACTAAGTCTAGGGATACATCAGACGATATAACATTGGTGCAAGTCCGGGCGAAACCTCAGGAAAATGTCTGCTTCCATTTCCCCATTCGAGATTGTTCATGTGTTCACCTTAGTGACCCACCAACATCGCCACGTTCCCAGCACTACGTTCTCACCAATCATGCCCAGGACGCGTCATTTGCTCACATGAGTACCCAGTGCCAAGCTATGTTGGGGGAACTTGGTGGTGACTCTCGCTGCTATCAACGATAGAGAAGCGGGCCTGCAAATGGGTTGCAACTTCTACTACCTTGTATGCAGCCTCTTTTCATCCGTTGTCGCCAAAAGCAATCACGATCCCAATTGCAAAACACGATGTTTGTCGGCGTTCGCCGGTAGAGTGGCGTACAAGCAGACTGGCTCTGAACCTGAGTCCTTCGGATAAGTGGATTGGTTCCTGGTTTGGCGTACCACCACTTCATTATTCTGCCTTCACTCCAGACATCACTAGAGTGCACCTGAAGTGAGACCATCGGTCAACTCGAGACATAGATCATTTACCAATTTCTGACTGTCTCTCATTCAAATTTGCTCAGAAGCCTCGTCGGCCCCATTTCTCAGACAACAGTCACGGCCAAAATATTTGGGGTGTAGCAACCTGCTCTTCACCATAATGTCTCGCAACCCTGATAACTCTTTGAGCCAGTTCCGATATGCTCGCTTTCACGAAGAGGATTGCGAGAATCGGGGGAAACATATGCAGCGTGGAGTGAAGGTTGCAGACTGAGATCGAGATCATCAGTCGCTCTAGCAATCCAGCCTTCTCGGCCTCATAGCTCTTTCCATTCAGGTCATTTCCTTATTCGCTTGTTATGTACCCTATCCGATATCCCTCCGATGTCCCTTCCGATGCCAACATGGGAGTCGAAGAACCCCCCTCAACCAAGAGGGCCCCAGACCTAAGGCAAGTGACGTCCAGAGAAGAATCGAATCCCTGCTGAAGTTGTTGGGAAGGGCGTCACCTGCAGGATATCGTCCAACCAGGCCTTTTGGGTTGCTTGGTGGTTTGATTGGAGGCGGGTGTTCCCATCAGCATGTGCCGCAGCCCGACGGCGCAAAAGAGTGGTAGCAACACGGCCACCGGCGGTCGAGCTGGGGTCATTGGTCAACCAAGAGATAGTCTTGGGAATCGCTCGATTCGCCATCAGATTGCTTTTGAACGCTTGGTCATAGTATTGGAGAGCACTTCATGGCCCGACTGTCTGGGACATTGCCGCAAACATTGTCAACTTCCTCAACAGCTCTCATCGCTACAGCTTGCCTGATTTGGACCATATGGGGATGTTTGTTTAAGATCGGTGTGGGATCTCGTCACAGGTGTCACAAACAGCGGCCCGAGACGGTAAACCATCTTTCGACACTCGCCTCTTGAGCTATGCGGGAGGGTATGCCACATGACTACCGCAAGGCAAAGAAATCTATGCGGACGAAATTACAAAGGGAGTCTCATTCTTCTATCACCGTATCGCCGGATTTGGGGTCAGATAGATATCACAGACCAAAAGAATCCATTTCGGGGTGGCAATGACAACGTTGGAGGCAAAACACGGGAAATTACGACTCAGAATAGCTCAGCATCACAGATTGCTTGTATACGTAGCCCAAATGAATTCTTTTCAAAGTACTTTATCTCGCCGTAACTTAATTACTGACTTTGCTCTGGTGATCTGATAGAACCTAACACGGGAAGCTCAACTTCTGACCATTCATCCGAGTCTGTACTATCGTATTCAGCTGCTCTCTGTGCATCGCCTTGAATCAGGGGTATTATGGGAGATGTGGTATCCTGCCCTTGCCGCCTTCATGAGCGTTGGCCCGGCACTGTTGGAGTACTTACCTGCTCTCCCTTCGACAACAAAACTTGGTGTAAGAATCTGCTGTGTGACTACCGCTACTACCGCTCTTGCTCCCGCATTGTCTCGGGTAAGATGCATAAGGATTCACTGTGCCGTAGACGCCGGCATCGGCTTCTTCCGCCCCACGTTCACACCGACCTGACACTCTCATCCCACAGCCCTAGATGTCCAAATTAACACCAAGACAAGCTAGGCGGTGACATAGAGACCCAAACTACTAAAAATTGACGGCTTAATTTGATTCCGATCTGATTCTGGCGGTGTCTTAAATCCTGATGTGGCGATCCATGGGTACCTAGATTGATTTAGAAGACATATCATGTGACCTGATGAGCATGCAGGCATATGCAGCCACTGCGAGCTTCTAAGACATTGATAGGCGGTACATCAGACCTCCAGGCACGCTATCGATTCTTTTCTGCGGCTCCGGCTACGACACAAGGTTCATCTTGACCAACACTTAACTCATCACCAACAACACTATCCTGTGGACCTAACCATTGACACAACTGTGCGATCGTAAGGATCTGCCCACAAGCGACAAGTTTCCATCTCCTTCAGCACTCATAGGCCCCACATAATGCACCGTTGCCGCCCGCCCCCGGCAACCGCCTCCTACGCCTCCCAACAGCATGGCGGAATGTTGCCCCATGCCACCCGCACCTCAGGACAAAACCCCCGACCCTAAACGCTCAACTCCCACAAAATCATAGCGTCCCTCCAACAGGATGATTTCCCAAGCCCTCCCGCTTTCCCTGCCCTTCCCATGTCTTACGTTGACAAGCGCCGCATCGCTCACCTCCATTGCGGCACAGCCGACATTCCACAATCGCATGACCTCACCGCGTCTACGCCGCAGATCCCACCACCAAATTCGCCTTTTCAACGTCTGGCTACCAAGTTTCCGGGTCGACGCGCGAGCATGAGGGTGTCGCATGAGGGTGTCTAGGGGCCAATTGTTTCAATATCTTCACACCGGTAGATGTACCTGTACGATCGGCGAAGTTGGTGCGGTGAACCACCACTAAAATGGAAAGAGCCCTGTCCGGACATATTCGACCGTGGATGAATGGGGAATGGAAGGATTGGATAGGCGAAGAGATTCAGGCGCAGACGCAAGCGAGCGGCTACAATGAGTCGTACGATAGGAAGAAGGGTCTATGAGTGAGGAGGACACTGTTGGTTCGGTAAGGATTACTAGGCCGGGGTTCCACTATGGGTTTGAGGATTTGTTCGAGGGCGGAGATGTAGGGAGTATCGAAACTAATGTCCGGTATGGTATGGTATGTATGTATGCGCCAACATCTACGTCTTAGTGTCTGTAGCTAGGTATGGACAGCCACTCCACTTATAGTGGACCGAAAGCAAATTATGGAGTACACATATAAAATGATTGCTATGAGTAGTGCTACACTGACCATGGCTTTACGCTCGGGAATCGAGAGGACTGCTGTAGAAATCGAGACAAGTAACTGACAACATTGCAGCTTCATGAGACCATCTGTGTCCCAAATTCCAACGCAGAAGGCAGGAATAACTCGCTTGATGTTGTTATTCAAGTGGTAGGCAACACCGATTTATGCTGGCATTTATCTCATAGGAATTATTAATGATGCATATGAACCTTTAGCTGAACCACATCATTATCAACCTCTCACATTAAATGCTTTCCTTTGTAGATATATAAATATGATGAAGTTCTGTATTGTTATCCAGCTATGATGTGTGCTATTTTCCACCATATCCTTCCCAAGCATGCAGCCCGGTTACTCCATATATCTTAGTATCATGAACTAGCATTGATCATAATTACCACCGGTGTATTATTCGTTCCCCCTGAACACTACACTGTCTTCACGACTCTCAGTCATGCATTTTGTTCCATCTTCCTACCCCTTTCAGTCGTGTTGCCTCTCGCAACACCATTCAACTAAGCAACGTGATCTTTTCTAAGATCCAGTTTCTACGCCACAGTTAGTATCCATTCACCATACAAAGAGTAAAAGCACTTACCAGTCTCGACACCAGGCTGTCTCCCTTCCAAGCCACCTGTGAGCTTCTTCTTCAGCTTCTGCATCCCGATCTTCGTCTGATCCTTCGCAAATTTGGCATTTCTAGCCGGCTTCCACTGCATCATTCCCCTCTGCTTGCGCTCCTCTGTTCTTCTATTCTGCTTATTTGTGTCTTTTCTCGTCATAGATGAGCCACTTGTATCAGTCGTGCCATCCGTACCAACAGTCGATGTGGACGGGCGACCACCACTCGTGGGAGATAGATCGGCGGTTCGATGTTTGGTACCACCCTTGACGTTCTCTGAGTTGCCGACGGTATCAGCGTCCTGGATGCCCAAGTCATCGGAAGAATCTGTGCTATCATCATCGTCGTCGTCGTCATTCCGCTCGTCGTCACTTGGATGGAACGGATCGTGCAACGGCTCGTCAACACCTGGCTCCCGTGGTTTCCTGCCCTTGGTGTCCATGTACGCCTTCGGATCCTCTCCAAATGCCCCACTCCAGTCTTCGCCAGACTTGGCCAGCCACTTCTGCTTATCTTCTTCATTGGAATTCTTGAGGATGTCACGACCTTCAGTCAACGACTCGGCGTGCAACTGCTGCAGGCGATCAGGAAGTTCTTTATCAACCTTGCGATTGCGGACGCCCTCAGTGAGGCAGGCCTCCCACGACTCGTACGTCTCGCGAGTCTCATTATCGACGATGAACTGGGCATGCGACTCGTCTGTGCCGGCCTTGAAGCGACCGCGGAACTGCAGACGACCAACCTCCTTGAGATCCTCAAGACCTGGCTCTTTTGCGCAGTTGTCCTCTGTAATGTAGTTCTGGATGAGGCGAGCAGGGGCAGAGGTCTGCCAGATAGGAATGTTGACATCTTGGTCTTCATTGTCGATGAAGTGCTGAAGCCACACCACCGCATAAGCGTCAGCCTTGCGTTTCCCAGAAATGTGAAACTCGAACACGATTGGCGACCTGTATCGGAACTTGACAGGCAGACGGACATTACTCTTGCCGTCCTTAGCGGCAAGATCCCAATAGTAACCATCTCCTTCCTCCAACTTGTGCGCCTCTGTACGACCGAGTTTGCCAACGCTGCCGCCTGTCCTCAGCTTGATCTTGGGAGTGTGAGCGTAGTTCAAGGCCAGAATGCGCTCAGATCGGAACTCAAAGGTACCGACATCCCATCCGAGCATGTTCGGTGGCAGTCGGGTCTCAACGCTGCGGAACAGAAGAGATATACGGATGCGACCAAAGCCGATTCCGCCATCCAGAGGATACCATCGCGTAACTTGGGACGAAGTCTCAAGAATATCAGATAGCTTCAGAGGAACCACACCAAGGATAGGGTCGTGCTCGCGATTGCGAGAGTCGCGAACAGTGACGGTCACAATGGCAGAGCGCCAATCGCGAATGAACCGTTCAGTACCAGCATTGAAGATAGGTTGTGATGATACAGCCTTTGAACGGGTCTTGTAGACAAGCTGGTCGTTGTACAGAATTGTGCAGTAGCTGGTAGGCAGGTTGCCACCAGTTTCCTCAGTAGCTTCGCCGTACGCTTTGGCAGGTTCGTATTCACGACCCTTGCGATTACCCTCGCTACCTTTGATGTTTTCAAGTTCCAGGTTGACGATCTGATGAACAATGACGCTGCAGATGCCGCTTGGCCAGAGAGGATCCGGCGGAGTATGCATAACAGCATCGTCTTGCGCATTGTTGATAACCCCCTTATCATCCTGTAGAGCGGGATCATCCTTGAGCTCCTTAGGCAAAGCCTTGTTCTTGCCATCGGTTCTCAGGGCTGGTCTGAACTGAGGCTTGCCAAAGTAGCCGACCTCCCAATGAAGCTCACCAGGCATCTCACTTCCAGCATCCATTCCGGAAAGTTTCGAAACTTGAGGGTACATCTTGCCGGGGTGCTGGATCATCTTCTGCATTGAGAGCTCAACCTTGCCTACAATGTCATCGGCGCTGTGACGATCGGAGTCCCATAGTTCGACGCTGAGGTTCTCGTCTGCCTTGATAAGTTCGGGTGTGACTAGAAGCGCGGCGGTTTCTTCCCACAGAGGATTAAGGTCGTCGGTAATGACGCGAGTGCAATACATTGGCTTGCCGTACTTTGAGAAAGCCAGGGTAATATATGGATCGCTTCCACCGTGGGAAGACCCCCGGCGATCTTGCTTACTGAGGCCAACAGCGCGATGGATGCGGATCCACATAACTCCAAGAGCCTCGACTTCTTTCTGGACAGAATCTCCTTGCAGGATTGCTCGCATGTCGATCGACATTGACTTTGGTGCAACATACACTGTTTCGATTAGCACTTCTCTTTTCGTAATTTCTAGCGCAATACATACTGCTCGCAGCCGCCTTGATAGCGTAATTGACAAAGTTATTGATCAATGGCAGATTCAAGATATTCACACCCTTCTCCACCATCGGGATACATCCGGCTGTGACTTGCGGAGCACCCATCAAGGTAAATGTCAAGGTTTTCAAGAAGGGTGGCTCGGGTGTCATGTTCATGCGAAGGCGGATGGTGCCCACAAGTCCTTGGAGTTCAACGAAAATTGGAAGAGGTACGCCAAACAGGCCCTTGATACCAAGATAGAAAATCAGCTGCATATGCATGTTGCGAGCACGTTCGGATGCTCGCTTTCCACTGGGCTCGGCATGATAGGCGAAGGATACTTCCAAATTGTAGAAGTCGCCTCCTTCCTCGTCGGCGGCTGCCTCTTGAGGATCCTTGGTTTTCTTGTTCTCCTCGTGAATGGATTTCTTCAAGTCTCCCATGTGATGATCTGGAAGTGCTCGCAGACTGAGGATCCGAAGCGGGTTACTGCCCTGGTTGATCTCGGCCACTCGGACATTCTCGATGATTCCGGGGACACTGGCCTGCATGACATCCTCAAGAGTGTCTGCCACACCTTGAAACATATCGGGGTTGATGAGACCCCACACAATACCAAGAAGTGTATTCATCCATTCGACTGATTCAGGGAGCAGATTGGCAGTAGCCTGGCATGATGTAAGTCGAATATCCTGAGACATGTGCTCAATCCATACTTACTACTTGACCGCGGGTCTTCTCGCTGTCCCACTCTACTTCCCTTCCGCTGCGAATGACCTCTTTCATCCACAAGAAAACGCCGGATGACAGGCACAGTCCCAAAGGAATCAAGCCTAGGAGTCTGCCTCCAAATATCTTTCCTACCAAAACTGTTGCTGCAAGAATTCCCGCGCATAATATAGTAGCCTTCTTTTCCAAGGCAGCGAACATGGGCTCGTAGCTCACAGACGGCGTAGGATGGAAGAGGATGTTGGTCTTCTCACCATGTATGGGCACATCAGATGTAGACCCTTCTGCGACTGGATCTGGAGGAGCAGTGACATCCTGGGCGTGTTTGTAATCCTCTGGTGACTGCGATGAATCTGATTTGATGGGCTGGAGATATGTTAACTCGGCTTCTCAATTGGAGTATTGAGGATGTTATGGCGTACTGTATCTTTTTCGAGGTTTGCATTGGGTACAGATAACTGCCAGAGTCAGTACACATGCCTCATTCAAGGAGTTCAAACATTTTGTCATACCGTAGGGTTCTTCACAGACTCCATCATCTTGTCACTAACATCTTCGATGACGACTTGTTTCCCTGTTGTCGGGTCTGTGACGGTCTGCTGAGTGCCCTCGACGCCCATCTTTATCGGTTTATGTGGGACAGCGTCCCCAGCACCATTTGCTTTGCTTGTTTTGTTCGCCGCAGCGGCCTCGTCGAGTTTGCGATCCCTCTCCTTCTTGTCCTTGTCCAAGTTCTCAATGAACTTCTTCACCGTGGGCACGGGATTGGCTCCGGAGTAGTGGCCGCCTGGCGCGTGTTGCTGCTGTTGTTCCGCCATGATGTCGAACCCCTCGCCGCGGGGTGAGGTGGGAGAATGAAGGTCAAGTAAAGGAGCACTGTAGGGAGGAAGAAGTGAACGAGACCACCAAAGAAAAGATCAATTATGTAGAGCTGGGTAGTCTTTCAGCTGTGGCACGAAAAAAGCAGGGAACCTCCCAGATCTGCAGTGCAAAGAAGCTCCCCCTGTCTGGGTGCCCGTGATGTTCGATATAAACTCTCCATGATGTCATCGCAACAGGCCAGTTCCGCGCAATCGTTCTCAGAGAAATCAGCCACAAAGCCTATTCCTGACGCGGCATGTCAGATATCAGCCGCTACGGCACGCTTAGCCTGGTCGGCATTCACGGTGGCTGTTCCTGGAGGAGAAATGCTGGGCAAATCCCACAATGATGGGGCTGATTGACGACGAAGGGCTGCTTGTTCGGATCGTCACCAGGAATTTCATCCAATCAGCAGCTAGCAGCCACAGCTCGGAGTGAGGTGGCTGTACCCGTCTCGCTTAGCCCTGATCATGATGATGTGTTGCCCCACGTCCAATCCCTCAGCTTCCCCTGTCGTCCCATCACTCCAGATACTGGTCTTTGGGTTGCGTATATATTGCCATGTCTGGCTGGTTCACTCTTTTTACGAATGGGCGGTATGTTCTCAACGGCGAGCTCGTCGAGGATCACCTGGTTGTCTCCGATGAAACCGGACTTATCTTGAAGAGGGAAGGCTATATCGGAGGAGAAGCTGTTGATCTTGAAGACAATATTATTGCGCCTGGATTTCTCGAGCTCCATACCAATGGCGTCAATGGCTTCCATTTCACTCAATTTGAAGATCCACAGAGTTATGGACAATCGATAGATAAGGTTGCGAAACACTACGCCACACAGGGCGTCACGGGATTCTGGGCGACCCTTCCAACAGTCAAGGGTGAATTATACCAGAAGGTATCCACGTTCCCAGGTGGCATGGGGCGGGTATACTAACTCATTTCAGGCACTTCCCCTCCTAAAACCTCGTGAAATCCCAGGCTCGGCGTCCCTCCTTGGCGCGCATTGCGAAGGTCCTTATCTGCATCCCTCAAAGAAGGGTGCTCATAATTCGGCTCTCTTCCAAGCTTGCAGCACTTCGCCATCTGATATTTACGGCTCCCAAAACCTTGGCTCCTCAGTCAAGCTTGTGACAATGGCTCCCGAGCTACCCGACTCATCATCCTTTATCAATACCCTAGCCTCTCACGATATCCGCGTCTCGCTAGGGCATTCCAATGCCACTTTCACTGAGGGCCTTTCAGGTCTGAAGGCCGGAGCGACATGTCTCACACACGTCCTGAACGGCATGTCCTCCTTCACATCCCGGGAACCCGGACTCGCAGGCCTGACATCCTTGTCACCCACTCACGTCCCTGGCCCGCCATATTACACACTCATACCAGACGGCGAGCATCTGCATCCGAACACCGTTTCTCTCCTCTACAAGTTTAATCCGAAGAAGGCCATTTTGGTGACCGATAGCATTGAACTTGCGTCCTTGCCGGATGGTACATATCCCGGACATGCTCAGATCCCCTTCCAGCAGACCAAAAAGGGAACCCGTGCCACTATTGCTGGTACAGATACCTTGATTGGCGGATGTATTAGTCTGCAGCAGGGAGTCCGCAATCTCCTGCAGTGGAGTGGGTGTGGCGTGGCACAGGCTGCGTGCAGTGTCTCAGAGAACATAGCTGGGTTGATGGGACTGGACGGTCCTGGTGGTCGAGGCATTTTGAAAGAAGGGCGGCGAGCGGACTTATGTGTGTTGAATGAACAGGGAGATGTATTGCAGACATGGATCGCTGGTCATAAAGTGTGGGACAAGGAAGAAGAGGTGGCAGCAGCAGAAGCAGATGGTGAATCCAGAGCATGAACATCGAATTTGATTAGGAATATCTATATCAGCGAGATTGGTACATCAAAGTGGGCGTTGAAAACGGCAATGACCTATTCAGCCAGTAATACCGCCACGAATGGTTTTTTATCAGTATACATGATTAGAAAAGGAAAATAGCGATGAAGATTATAGGACAAGAGAAGATACCTATAAGTGAATACACTTTCGGCGGCGACTACTCGCCGTTAGATTCACGTTCATTCTAGTATCTATTGAGCAAAAGCGAAGTGTCCGATTCACCTAGATGCGGTCAATTCGGATAGACAACCGCGCTTTGCATCAAGTTCATAAGCTGCGGCCACGGCTGGCGAGCCACCTCTGTGTAGAATTTTAGCTCGGTTATAGCAATAGTGTGCCTTTAGTGTGATTACCTTTCGACTGACAACCAAGGAACCTGCGTAACTTCTCTTCGTCAACGGCATCTTTATTTGGGTACGCATCTTTTGTGTGCTCGTCAAGGAATGCAAGTACTTCTTCCTTGGTAGAAGCTCCAGACTTGTCTTTCGATATAGATTCAACAAGTGGGCTGAGTTGCTGGAGCTGAAGAGTAGGCTTAAGCCTAAGGACTCTCATTGCTTTAGCGAATCGTCGTCGCTGTTCCTGCGAAAGTATGAAAACAGCGGGATCGATTACCTGCCAAAATGCAAGAGGCCTGTCAATGAGCAAAGCATTTTGGTATGCCCCCGGGCTTCTCTTTGTCCGGTCTAGGGAGATCTTGGTGGGAAGGGCGAGGAAGCACAGACTGTTCAGAGATGATCCATGCATACCCCGGCTGCTCTCTAGAGTTCCGAGAAAGGCCGTTACACAAGCGCTCATAGCCTCATGGAGAATAACTGCCTCCAGTCCAAAGTAGTTATTGAGAAGCTATTTTCCATTGTTAGTTGTCTGGGAGTTCAACTTGAGGGTATCGTGGATCAGTTCTACTCACAGTGTTGAGTTTCACAAAATTTCCCTCGCTCTTGCGCGGATTCTCAGTATGGGCACAAGAGCAGGTACGATTGCACCATTCATCGGCGCGGTCAAAATGTACATCATTGGCGGCATCTGTATACTCCCAAATATCGTCGTCATAAGCTTGATACCCCTTCAGATGATCTTGAAGGAAGTCGGCCCTCTCCTCTGGGTTCAATGAGAGAAGTTGTATGTCGTCTCGGAAGGAAGCATCGAACGCGCGGCCAATGGCCGGTCGGTAAGGTCGGAAATGATGAGAAAACGAGCATCTATTTTGAAAACACTCGTAATCTCTGACCCAATCTGCAAGAATGGCTGGCTGCTCAGAGTGAAGTGCTTCTTCGACAATGAGTTCTAATATTTCTTGCGGAAGACGCGATAGCGGGCCGGGGCGAAAGCGATGGCACAGTCGAAATGTGAAAATCGCATGCTGTTGGTTGTTGTATGCCTCAAGACTAGAACCCAACTGAGTGACATCGACCGGGATAGCCCAAGTGAGCCTTGGGAACGTTTGACATGCGTGAGTGTCAGCATCCATGTGGACGTCCCAGGCGATGTAACACATTGTGGACACCCCGTATGTATGAACAGAGAGAGGAATGGTGCGGCATCCAGATGATCAAGGCTGAAAGCGGGAGGATCTGGGCAGAGTTGAGTTGAAGCTAAGCGAAACGATTTATCAATAGCGCGCCTTCCTAAAACGGCAATACCAATCGCAAGCATCAATACTCATAGAGTTCCCTTTCGACAGGTGAAGTGAATACTAGATAAACCATTTCCGTGTATGTTATTTGGGCCGTCAAAGGGGTTTAATTCGAGAATAAACAGTAGGAATGAAAAGGTTCCATCTCAGTACACATCTGGAGTTCACCACCTAGTGTGAGAGGCCTCAAGGCTGGCCCCAGTCATACTTTGAAAATGGTGGAAAGCGTAGAGTGAGAATTTTTGAACAAGTAGGGTGCGAGCTAGTGCGTTATCAGAACGTTGTAATAGATACGAAAGGCTAGGAAAGGCTGTGAAAGGCTGGCGCCACTTCAGATCTCGGAGTGAACATGGAAAAAACACTATGAGATGAGGAACGAGGAGTGAGAATAATCAGAGCTTATACATAGCACCAGACAGCAGAAAGAGGAAATAAAAAGATCTGAGGATAATATGAGAGTAGTTTGGAAGGATTGAGATTTACAGATAAAACGAAACGGGTTTTATCCTGTCAACTGACTAGACGGCTCCATAGGCACACTTAGACCTCTAGAGACTTCCAATTTAACAAGAAGAGCGAACAGAAGCAGGTGCAGCGCCCCCCGAGTGGTTGTTCTGTGGAGCAACCAGCACGGTGCTGTGTTGCCTCCATTTTTCCGCCATAGTCATGCACGAGATGCAGATCTGCTCCAGTGATTGTGGTCCAACGTCAGAAGGAATAATTGTCAAAGTTCCTTCCTAACTTCGGGTACGCACTTTGCCAGTCACATAGGCTAACACAGTACCATTAGGGCCTGCGAGTTGTAGGAGTGTGGCGGCTTTCTTCCTCGATGGTTGTTGTAGTCCTAAGCTCCGGGTGTATGGGGAGGTCGAAGAAGCATCAGGAAGTATGACAGAATAGATATATGTTTCCGGCCAATGTTTTGCCCTCGCTGTCATTTCGACTTCCCTGTCGTTCCCGAAATGAAGGCTGACATGGCGGACTCGTTGACCACTAAAATTTATTCCTCCAGCGATAAGGCCATTTCGATCCCCACGGTGGATGGCCACAACTCTTTTGGAACTCTTGTCGTGAAAATTGATCCAACAGGCATCTGCATTGTGGTCTGGGGCCCCTGATACAAATGATTCTGGGGCGTAACCAACCCATTTTTGCCCGAAGCGGATAGTCAACCATGTTGGATCGATGAGAGATGACGCTTAGGAGCAGGTGTATATGATTCTAGAGGTATGCTTCGGTAATAAGAAAAAGGTTTCGAAGTATATCGAATGTAAAACGGGATAGAATAGCAAGTACTCAGGAAGTTCGATGAAGTTTTTTGAAGAGCTAGAACATATCCTGGATTTTGAGAGGGCTTGTTTACTGCTGAGCTTCACTTTCCTCGCTCGCCACAACCTTGAGATGTCCTTACCTTGAACGTAAAAGTAAGGGCCACCCTGTTGGCCCCACTCTTATCAGCAGCTCTCTCAAGTAAAGCACCATTTGCACAGGCACGTGATGTAATAGTTCAAAAAGATAGGTACTTCTCTATTACAGCTCAAGCCCACGATGCTATGGCTGGTGCAACTCAGCCACACTCCCTGTCTGTGATTGATATATTTACTTCCAAACTGCTTTGATTAAAGTAAGATATTGACAGTAGTGTGCTTGCGCGCCCAAAGGCTGTATATCGTTTTGAGCCATTTACAGTTAGCTCTTGAGTGGGGCTTGGTGTGGCTGCCCCGAACGAGAAAACATTTGTGCCCCTTTTTAACCAACACTTACACTCCGTTTGAAGGATCGTGCGAATAGAAGAGATGCCAAATTCTCGAGGTACCCTGATTTGTTTCCCCTAAGATAATCATTGGCTGATTTATAGACATAGATAGCGAATCTGTCGTCTCGTGGCAAAGCGCCTTTTGGGGGTTGCTTCCTCTCGCCTTGAACTCGATGCTGCAACCTGCAGGCAGCGTCGCAGACTTCCCTACTTCGAGCAGTTTTGTCTTGCGAACATCTCCCATAATTTGTGCTACGGACGCCATTTCGAGCCTTTCCCTCATCTCTTGCTACATTTCGATACCTGGAGTTTCTCTGCGCTACGCAGCGAAGGCTTGGTGGCTACAACGCTCAGCAAATCCTTGCGTGCAGCTCGAGGCATCTCTGGTACTCAGGTTGATTGTTTTCGTCCTGGGGACGCTCCCCCAGAGCGTGAAACTCTTCTCCTGTACAGGAATTCCTTGGACACAGGCTTGGGGCTATCTCTATGTCAGATCATTTGTTGTACTGGAAGTTACTTCTTTGATCGCTCGTAGTGTCGACGACGTTGAGTTCCAAAATAGTGCCCCTAGAGAGCTTCTTGACTACTGTACGAATCCAGTCCGCCCTCGGTTTGTTTGGACTATTCGGGAAACACCCATCGCGTGGGCTCGCTATTCGCATGCTGTATTTGCGCTTTGGGCGCTCTTCGCTTTGATTCGTCCGCCAACGACATCAGTGGAACTTGGGCAATATGACGACCAACTCGCGTCTTGGCCTACCTTGCCTTGGTGGAAGTGGTTGCTCGTTCTACCCGGTTTTGTCTATTCTGTTATCGTCTTTATTATCACATTTGTCCTCATGTTTGCCAGCTACCCTGTTCTAGTATTTGGTGGACCAAACTACACGGATCGTTTCTTGTTCTGGGCTTATGTTGAGCATATTCTGGATGGTGCAGTAGCCATTGCCTGTATATTCATTCTAGGGGTCACATCTTTCCTTATGGCGGTTCTATTTCATTCTCTCAAGAGAAAGCGCATTTTCAGCGGTCGAAGAGGGCGCCTTATACATCAACACAAGCCCGTCCTAGAAGACGAGGACCTGGATATAGCGTTCTACTTAATGATAGCTCCGGTGGTTACTCTGCTATGGTACGCAAGGGAGTATGATTCAACCAGCACCATGAAGCCGGAATGGACAAACAACCTTGGGTAAAATGAAACAAACTCTCGTCACATTGACCATGACAACATTGAGCAATCCCACTCCCTGTAACCAGCTGCACCTCTCCCAGGACCCCTCGATTTACTTGCAAATAGCATTGGCTATCCCAGCTTCTGAGTGCGGTTCTCTTAATGTATAAATACTGCCGTTAAAGAATACTATATTCAAGGGCCGCCAATATCTACAGCTTCTTTTTCTTTCCTCTCATTGGCTATGACCACTTTTGAGTCTGGCTGGTTCTCAAATTGCGTACGCAGAACCTTGCGAAACAAGAAGTGAGAGACGAAATTGCGGCGAGCATGGAAAGAAGAGGTAAGGAATCGAATCGCTTCTTCACGAAGTCAGGTAACTTTGGGCATGGGGTAGTTGGAGGCAAAGGTAGCCCAGCTGGCGCGCTAAGCCCAGTTGGTCGCAGCCACGTGCCCTCCGCACCACTTCCTGTCCTACCCCGGTATTCCTCGATACAACACCAATTCATGCCCTACATTTTCAACGTACTGTAAGCCTCTTCATCGATTTTCGTAGTTTCCGAGGACTGAGAAAGGATGATTACCCAGCTCAGCCTTAGAACCAATCACAAGTTCCCGAGGACTCCAGCAACCTATGGTGCGAAACGTGATAGCAACCACGCTTGTGCATTACGCCCACGGACCGATGTCCCGAATTCGCTCACTCTCAAGAATCGCTCGTCCGAACATCTAGAGGTTTGAGATGCAGTCCTAACGGCGCGTGAACGTTGAAGATCGTTGTTGAAGAGCACGCAGTCGCTAAAATTTTCACTTCCACCACAACCGCGCGGGATCCGATTATGTTCACTCTTCAGCACCCGTTCCGTATCCGCACGAGTTGCAAACTCTAGCCCCAATACGGATATCGGACAGCAACACGTGCATATCAGCGTTTGGCGTGGGATCGTGTGCATCAGGGCACTTTACACCTCAGGCATTCTTCCTCGGTCACATCCCGGCCCAGGAAGCCTTGCTATGCTGTCATCCGCCACTCTCCTCATTGGAGTTTCAGCGTTTGAAAATATGGCTTGCGTCACGTAAAATTTACCGAAGAACTTTAGTCAAGATGGGGAAATGCAGGTCGATAAGACTACAGCTGGACTGCTTCTACCTGCAGGTATCTCATGGCATGAGCTGGCAATCCAAACTGGAGCGGCTTGCATGTTTTCCTCATGACTGACCACTGGCGTTATCCCATGCCTGGTCCAGGCCTGATGCTCCGCGATTAATCCGGCTATAAGCCGTCTATCTAGCAGTGTCATCGGCGCTGTCAATCTACTCTATCTTACGTCCTGCAAAGTCTGTTGAATTATTTCCATTGCAGTCTTTCGGGGCCCTCTTTCTTTCACACTAGAAAACCAGTGACTCGAAAATCTCCTCGCCATCGCTGCAAGGGTCTATGTCTTCCTTTATAACAATCCATTGGAACAACCAAACTTGATTTCTTTTGCCCTTATACTCACGTTACTACAATGGATAGTCGCCCAACCAGCTCACGGTCTTGGTTACCGACCTTCTTCAAGAAGTCCAAATCTTCCCAACCAAACACACCACCAAACGAGCGCTCCGCTCTTCTTCCTCCCTCAGATGAGGAGTGGTATACCGGCGAGACTTACGAACTTGAGGATGGCGAAGTTACCAAGTTCGAGCTCGTCCTGCAGGAGTTCTGGATTCTGCTCAAGGGCTCAATCCCTGTGATCCTAGCATACACTCTACAAAATTCCCTCCAGACGGTATCAGTTCTCATTGTTGGACGTCTCTCTCCGGAAGCACTGGCCACAGCCGCATTTTCGTACATGTTCGCAATGGCCACAGCATGGCTTATTGCTCTCGGGGGAACCACTGCCATCGACACTCTCGCATCCGCAAGCTTTACGGGCAGCAAGAATCCGCATGATCTCGGCATTATCTTGCAACGATCCTTTATCGTGCTCACCTTGTTCTACATTCCAATTGCGATTCTCTGGATATGCTCGGCGCCGGTATTCAGAGCTCTTGGTCAAGAAGAATATATCGCGCGCGACTCAGCCAAGTTCTTGAGTGTGCTGGTGCCAGGTGGCATTGGCTACATCTACTTTGAGGCCACCAAGAAGTATCTCCAAGCACAAGGTATGTTAGACACTCTCTATTGTGACTCTTGTACGCTAACATTGTCAGAAATCATGCGACCCGGAACATATGTGCTTCTGATCACATCCCCTCTAAGTGCTGGCCTGAACTACCTTTTTGTCTACACTTTCAAGATCGGTCTTCTCGGCGCGCCTCTCGCCACCGGAATCGCATACTGGGTGTCCTTCCTCCTCCTCCTTGCATACGCTCGCTTCGTCGATGGCTGGGAGTGTTGGGGAGGGTGGAGCCGCAAATGTCTCCAAAACATGTGGACCTTTTCCCGACTTGCAGCGCTTGGTGTCATTCACGTTGGAACAGAATGGTGGGCTTTTGAGATCGTCGCGCTCGCTGCTGGCAAGCTGGGCACGATCCCTCTGGCTGCCCAGAGCGTTATCATGACCACCGATCAAGTTATGAACACAATTCCTTTCGGTGTAGGCGTTGCTACTAGCGCAAGAGTTGGAAACCTGCTCGGTGCTCGCAATGCAAAGGGGGCAGCGAGAGCAGCGAACACTGCGGCAGTCCTCAGCATGATTCTAGGGATAGTCGTCCTCGCCGTCCTCATGGGTGTAAAGGACTTCTATGCTAAAATCTTCAACGATGATATCCGGGTCATAAAATTGACAGCAGAGGTCATGCCATATGTCGCTCTCTTCCAGATTGCTGATGGTCTCAATGGAAGCTGCGGAGGCGCTCTCCGTGGCATGGGTAGACAGCACGTCGGCGCTGCTGTCAACATGATCAGCTACTACTGCGGAGCGCTTCCACTCGGTATCTATCTTGCTTTTCACGGTTGGGGACTTTCTGGACTCTGGATTGGGCAGTGTATTGCCCTATATCTCGTGGGATTTGCTGAATGGGCGATTGTAGCGTGGAGTAACTGGGAGTATCAGGTGAAAAAAGCATTTGACCGCATGGATTCGGACGAAAGGGCTGAGATTGGAGAGTCTGGGGAAATCCCATAGCAGCATATCATTCGTAGCACAAATTAGTTCCACTTTTCAACGTTGTTGTAACGTTCAGTGCTTCCTTTTGCTAACAAATAAGCGAGAATCTACACCAAGCACCCAAACATCACCTCTTCAATATTGCCAACCCCAATTCTCACAGCTCTCCCCACGCATCAATGCGGCCAGCGAGATACCTTTCACGCAGGTCATGCACGATGCCAGATCCAGTCCCCGCCACGTCAAACCACCTTATCATCGAAGGCAGCATCCAAGCCTCGACCGACTGCCGGGTTGATCCTACCCGCTCCATGAGCACATTCACTCGTGTTTTGGATGCTTCGCCGATACCATCCGCTCTCAACTCCCGACAGATAGTAGATTGATGCCTGGGAGACGTGACAAACGAAGTTACGGACGTGATGTTCTGCGTTGGCGATACGTAAGAGCTGCACCGGGAGTAGCGGCATGCATGCGCGTGAAGCTGCTCAGACCTCGACGTCGTTCTTTTCCGCCACGCCTCAGATAAGACTTCGGTAACTGGGAACAAAGTCGCTGAGTTTCGCGTTTACGAAATGGTCCCTACGCCCTGTCATTGGCCGATCCCTCTCTCGGGCGCCATCATCGCACATGGCGGGGCCCTTACTCCACATGAGAGACGAACACCGATGGCCCTTGGGCAAACAGGGCTAATCATAACGTCTTTGTATGGGAGCTGAGGCCTTGGAGCTCCGCACTAACCTATTGGGGGCTACAGAATGCCGGTCCTGCATATGACCGTCCGACCAGGGTAGCTTGAAGCTGTTTACCTAACAGGTGCAAGTCAAGGTGTAAATGATACTGAGGGGTTGGAGATTCCCAGCTTTTTGTCACTATTTACAGCTCTCCCCCTCGTTTTTAGTGCACCTGTTTCTCCATCTCTCTGCTCTTCCCCAATCCTCCATTTCCGATTCCCCGAAGATGAAGCTCTTCAGTGCCATCCTCAGTGTCGCAGCTGTCGTAGCTGCCCACGGCGACCATGACCACAATCAGGAACCAATTGAGGGACCTCTTGAGGGCTTGTGGTATAACACTCTCCCCGGAGATGGCGGCACCCAGGTTCGTAGCTTCTCCAAACACTTTACTACCCCTAGAATGTGTGATTGACTTGTAGTAGGCGGACTCCGTCTTCTCTGGCATTTCCACCTTCGGTCGCATTGGGTACCACCCGTGCCTCACCAGCAGTGCCGTGAAGTTCGACATTGCGTTCATCGATATGATCTGCCCTTCAGGCTTCTGCCATTGATCATTGGTAGCGCTTTAGCGACCCTAACAACCCCATAGGAGCTCCCTTTGACACTGGGACTTCATACCGCCCGGGAGCCCGCTTTGGGCCCAGCGGAATTAGACAAGGTTCTCGCCGCCTCAATCTCTAGTATGTTGTCTCAGCAGTTACATGCTGACCCATGGCTCCTCGTGAGTGCAAAGGCTCACGAAAGCTCGGATTTAGTGGCGGATATAATGTCCCACTCCAGGCGAACCCCTTCAACTCCTGGGCCAAGGTTATTGACTGTGGTGACATCCCCGTTACATCGTGAGTAGCTGTTTCCCCAGTCCCAGACAGAGGTTAGCATCACAGAGGCTGAAGATGATCGGACCGGCTAGGACCAAAGGCTAATTTATTTTTTAGATACGACAATGCCTATGCCCTTCAGCAGATCGAGGAAGGCCATCACTCGCTTCTTTCTCGCGCTCCCGCCACAGATGCTAACAAGCCGGGTCCCTCTAAGAAGGGAAAGACGTTGCCTCGATTGATCACTCTCGGCGGGTAGGTGCTATGGTTCACTATGCCAATGGATCTAACCGATTTACAGTGACCATACCATCACACTTCCTCTTCTGCGCTCTATCAACCGGTAAGCTGTATCCATCGTATCTCAGTGCGCAACACTAATAAGCACTCAGTGAGTATGGACCAGTCAGTGTTATCCACTTCGACAGCCATCTGTGAGTGATTCAGAGCCGCTCGGTGGTCCTTTCTAACAGGCTTAACAGCGACACTTGGAAGCCCAAGGTCTTTGGTGGTTCCCCATCCCACCAAGCCAGCATCAACCACGGCACCTACTTCTTCCACGCTGCGCAGGAGGGTCTCCTTGCCAACGACTCCAACATCCATGCCGGCATCCGCACGACGCTGTCTGGACCTTCAGATTACGAGAATGACGGTTACTGCGGCTTCGAGATTGTCGAGGCCCGCGAGATCGACAAGATCGGAACTGATGGCATCATCAAGAAGATTAGGGACCGTGTCGGAACTGAGAAGCCAGTCTACCTCAGCATCGACATTGACACTCTCGACCCAGCCTGTGAGTTTCTATGTGCCCACATCTGAATCAAAGACTAATAGTTTCTGCAGTTGCCCCTGCTACCGGCACTCCGGAGACTGGTGGTTGGTCCACCCGTGAACTCCGCACAATCGTCCGTGGTCTTGAGGGCATTAACCTGATCGCTACCGATATTGTTGAGGTTGCCCCAGCATATGACACCAATGCTGAACTCACCACCATGGCCGCTGCTGTAAGTTGACTTTTCCAAAACCCGCCATCTCTTCAGGGCAAATGACTGACACACTCAGGACGTTCTGTACGAGGTCATGACCCTAATGGTCAAGCGCGGCCCCTTGAGTGTCATGGGCAAGCAGGACGAGCCCCTTGAGTTAAAGTAAACCTACACGCATTGGTGATATCTTCAAGTCCTACTCAAGCTTCCCTGCTCTAGGTCGGAAGTTGTAGATAGGATGAAACGTCCGACAAGAAACATGAGACGGAAGAGGGGGCGATGTAAATGGTGTACTAGACACAATGTAGAATGAATTAATAAGGTATCAAATGCCGAGCGCCTTGCCTGTATCTTCTACCTTTGAGAGTGGAGTGGATGAGTGAGAATCTCAAGTCGATGAAGGCGAATACGAACCTCGCCGAGACACCGACAGCCAATCACCATGGCGGATTGGTAATTCACACGTGCACGCTTTTCTGGCGGATGACATAGCCCTCCGCAAACTCAAAGACAAGGGCTCTATCTTCATCACCTCCCAACATCAACGCCCCTCCCTTCCGCGGGATCCCTGATAGTGTGAGCTTCATACTTTATTGCATTGGAGCCATGGCCACGGTATCAATGTCGAGAACCGCGGGCGCGCTATCGTCATTCCAACCCTCGCTATTCCTAAGATTCGCCGCATCGCCATTGCCAGCGCGCCGCTGTCCCCAATGTCTACGAACCTTCTCCTCCTCCAAATTCTCCCGCCAGTCTTCAAAGCGCCAACTGCAGACGGCCAGCGCATACCACCCCTCAACCCTGGAACCTGTCCCACCCCTGCCACGCAACTTTAGCGTGCCGAACTCCTCGATAGCGGGGGACAAGCCCGAGACCAAACATACAATACCCTCGCGACTGGCGCCAGAGAACCGCGCAGCCGTACCTGAGGAAGCGAAACCCAGCACAAGTGTCTCCGAGGGCGAAGCGCAATCGAGTCACCCCGCACAGCCGACGAAACCCCTCCGACCGAGACGATTCAACTTTGGGCCACGGAAGGCAACAATAAAGCTCACGCCGTCGGCGGTGTCGCATTTGCGCGATCTGCTCAACCAGCCGGAACCGAAGCTCATCCGGATAGGCACGACCGCGAAGGGTTGCTCGGGCTTGGCTTACAAATTGGAGTATGTGGACAAGCCTTCGATGCTGGATGAGCAGGTTGAGCAGGACGGCGTGAGGGTGTTGATTGATAACAAGGCGCTGTTGAACATTATCGGAAGTGAGATGGATTGGCTAGAGGATAAGTTAAATGAGCGGTTCATTTTCAAGAATCCGAATATCAGTGAGTTGACGGCTGGATCAGGAAACTGTGGGGTACGTACTAACGCACTTTTTAGCTGAACAGTGCGGGTGTGGAGAGTCCTTTAGCGTTGGGTAGATGGATTGAGTGACCGATTCAAGCATTATTCCACGGCATGGCATACCCGGCGTCCACCTGTTCGGCTTAGATATTGCATAGCTTGGGATATCATACCCCTCTCTACATTATTAGAATCTTTGAATCACGAAATATACGACGTCACTATTCCGCAAGCCACCATGAATGGGATGGCCGAAGGCGAAATACCGGGCCAACAGTATATAGAGCACCCGCGAATCATTTCAGAACTAGAAGCATCTTTTTTGATGAAATGGATACGTTGTACGTACATAGATGCGGTATCAGTAGTGTACGCACAACTGTTCTACTGTCTGCGAACGGACACGCCATACTCGCCAAGTTGACATCCTCGTAGCATCATGCGGATGAGCATGTATATTGAACAAGCGATCGAACTTGGAGACGATCGACCCATACCTACTTTGCAGAGCTTATAGTATGTCATGCGATCTAGGTCTTGTCAATCTCATACAAGTATCTAGAAATCTCTAGATCCACGTTCATGGAAATCTCCAGACTGATAAGGTGACCTTTGGGCATTCGCAACGCCAAGACACAACCTTGTGATGCGGACCTCCAACCATCACCCTACATCCCCAATCAGCACAAACAGGTGGTCACAGACGCAACCGCGACAGCCGCGATGTGATAGCCGTAATGCCTTCCTCATGACCATCCGAACTGCGCTATCCCCCCGTTGCCGAATCTCGGGCCACTAAGCGCTTAGCCATCACGGTACATTGAGGTCTGCGGACCTCCGAGCGTCCAGCCTCGTCACTCCACTCAGGATGACGACCCCCCAAGCTCTCCCCGATCAGCTCGTGCTCCTAATCATCCGCTTCACGGCCTCGATACCAGACCTGCCACTCACAGTCTCGGCAAGAACACTCACCACATTGTCGCTAAAGCAGCTCGTTCGTCCACACCTTCCCGCCGTCCATGCAGCAGCTCGACTCCGCCTGATCTATGCGGGTAAGGTATTGGGGGATAACACGTTATTATCAGTATCGCTCAGACTTCCGCCGCCGCCTAGAGATGGGCCGTATAATGAGCATGGAGCGGGGAGTAGGGGGAAGGGGAAGCAAGCTGTGCGCAACGCGCCGGTGGAAATAGAAGGGACGGATGCGCAGAAAGGGGCAAAAAAATACTACATCCACTGTTCGCTCGGCGATGCGCTCTCGGCAAACGAGTTAGCAGTCGAAGCCGCATCAGCACAAGCTTCGGAGGTGACGCTGCAGAAACAACACCAAAGCTCTGAGGAAGCGTCGCGCAGGAGGTGGAGCAGCGGCACTGTCAGCGGCGCGGGGAATACTGGACGGAGGAGGAGTTCTGCGACGGCAGCTGTACCGCAGGGCTTTGATCGGTTGTTGTCGAGCGGGTTCACGGCACAGGAGGTTGCGACGCTGAGAAGCCAGTTTCAGACGAACCTTTCGTATACGCATACCCCCGATACTATGCCCTCACCAACGGAGATGCGCGCCATGGAAGACCGCTGGTTAGATTCCACGGCTACAGATCCTTCTCCAGCGTTGGCAGGTGGGGATGCAGAAGCGGGCTGGGGCGCAGGTTTTACAGTGGAAGAGGGAGGTCTGGACGATATGTTGTTTGGATACCTGACGGGCTTCTTTTGGCCGCTCGGAGCACTAATCTGGGGGTTCAGAGAAGAGGGCGTGTGGCCTCGAAGGCGACAATTGGCTGTCGTCATGGGCGTTGTGTTAAACGCAGCCTTTGGGTTCATGCGCTGGAGTTCCTGACCAGGAGCTCACCACTCGAATATGAAAACTCTCACTCCACCACCTGATCTCACGATCCTTCCCAGCACTATCCTCCCACCATTATCCGAAAAGCTTCTGTCCAAGCAGTCATCACCAGTCATTCCAACACACTCACGCTCCCATCTGACACGCAAATCTCCCAATATATTGACAGAAATTTCACAAAATGCAGAGGCTCCACAGGTTTATACCTCCAACGGATACCATAGACACATAAGAATGCGGCTACATGCGGTGCCCCATAACCACCACGTTCCTGGCCCTTAACCAACCACGACTGAAAATTTGAACAAGTCCGTTTCATGCTAAATCGAGGTTCCTGTTACGTTCGCATCGTGAGAAACCTGTAAAGAAATGGAACTTTCCAGTGCGAATGGTCTCCCCATTCAGGCATGTGGTCGCCCCTAAACCAGATTTTGCAAGGGTTTTCACCTTTTTCCGCCGACGGAAAACAGCGGCGTCGCGGAACTGACGTATCAGCAGCACACATGCGGCGGAAAAAGTCTCTTTCGGAGTTCGGAATCGTTATTGATGTGCAGGTGTTGTGTTTTTTCGGCATGACTGTTCTCACGATTGACGCAGGGCGCGCACAGTTTTCAGGAATGTTCGCTCATGGGGCTCGTGGTGAGTTCGTTATGCACAATGACACGCTCGCGGATCTGCGCTTAGAAATGTGCGATCGCATGACGGCCAATCAGACGGTGGAGAGACTTGTTCTTTATTACGCGGGCGGGTCCTGATTGGATGGTTTTGGACATGTCGAGTGTGGTTGTTGAGCGCGATGGTGCAGGGCGCGCTGACAAAATTTGGACATTGGGTAAGCGGCTAGGGGGGTGTCATAGGCGGGCGTGACTGAAAGGTTAGGTTTGAGGTGTGGATGGAGACGGATGGGAAATGGGTATAAAGGGACGGGGCGATGGTGGATAGTGGAAACATCACACCAACACACATTGAATCACCTGCTTCAGTCAACGGTTTACTATCACAACTACCATTACTTGATACTGCTCAAGCATATCAACCTCAGATATACATCCAATCAACGAGAGCAGAAGCATACCAAACACTACAACTCTCAACCACTACCACTATCATATCTACACCACTACTACTACCACCACCAACAACAACCACATCACCAACCATGTCCACCACAACACCCACACCCGCAACCAGCACCACCACCCCCCACCTCTCACCCCTCACCAAAGCCCTCCAAAGCGCCAAAAAGGCCTGGAAATCGCACCACGACAGCGTAACCGCCGCCTACGAGACCTACTACGGCGGCTCGCCCATCCACACGCCCACCGTATCTCCCGGCCCGAGCACACGACCTTCAGAGGAGAGCGCGCGGTCCGTGGAAGAGGGAGAGGCACATCATGAGAAGAAGGAGGGCGCAGTGAGGAAGAGCTTTGAGGGGCTGAAGAGGAAGGTTGTTGAGCATCATCAGAGTGTTAATGCAGCTTATGAGAGTTATTATGGGGCGCATGGGCAGCAGGGGCAGCATTAGGGGAGGAGATGAGAGGAGGGAAAGGGATTGGGAGCGGGAGCGGAATGGGAGATGGGAGATGTAATGGCAGGAGGGGGGGGCAAGTGCGAATGATACCATTTGGCTTCCTGCATTTTGAGCGGGGAGTTTGCGGATCGGAGATTGTTAGGTAATAATCTATAGACTGTTAATACTTGAGCTGTTTTTTCATATTTGGGGTTCTGTGTGGATTGCGTGAGTGACTTTTCGGGGATTGAAGAATTTGACACTTCTCGTTCTTGATGGGAAAATTATCCCCTGCCAAATGGATTTGGAGTATTGATTCTGGACGGTGAAGAACTTGGGTGAGGGGCTACATATTCGGTTTAGTGTCTAAAGCTGTTGGGTGTTGCGATTGAGGTCTAACCTGTATATACTGAGAAGAATCAAAATTCCGTCCAGCCCTGAGATACTTCACTCCGGCATATAAGATCTTGTTTTCCAATCTTTCATATTATACACATATATCCTACACATACGCCTCCTACAAAATCCTATCCAACATCAATCGCTCCGACCTCACATTCTCACTCCGTCGCAGCCTCTCCCCCGTCCTCCCATCTACAATCGGAATAAGCTCCTCGGCATCAAACTCCTCATGGCCATCCACACTATCATTAACCCCCACTAGATTCCTTTTCGGACCCTTCCACTTCGGCTTCTCGCCTCCCAGCGCCCTCCCCACCCCCATCTCCCTCCACTTCTTCGGCGGCTTGACGCCCAACTCGACCAAATTCGACCATATCCTTTCACCGCGTTTGTCCCATCTCTTCAGCCTATCTTCCACCTCCTCGTCAGACGGTCGCCATTTAGACTTGAGAATGCGGCGGATGGCTTCGGGGGAGACTTTGAAGTGGGCGGCGAGGACGGGAGTTGTGAATTTGTCCGGATGTGTTTGTTGGAGGTGGCGGATGCCTTCTTGTGTGTCGGGGGAGAGCTTCTTGCGCGGGTCCCAGGCTTCGCCGCCCAATTTGGCTTTTAGAGCTTCTTTGTGGATTTGCCAGGGTTCTCTTTCTCGGGGAGGAGGCTCGAGTTCGGAGGATTGGGTTGTCTGTTTAGGGGGGTTGTGTATCTGCCAGGGTTCTTTTTCTCGGGGAGGGCGGACGGATTCGGGGAACCTGGATGTCTGTTGGGAGGGATTGTATTGGACTTTAGATTTGGATTTTGTCTTTTCTTCGGCTGCTTTTCGGAGCTTCTTGCGAGCGTTCTTGCCTAGGATGGGGGCGGCGGGCTGCAGATATTCTGAGGTGCTTGGGACATCTTCGGAATTGTGCTGAGATGGTGTGGACGAGATTGAATGTGTTGATCGGAGGGCCAATGGGAAGGCCGAACGGGGAGGAGCACAGATATCATAGCGTGTAAATGAGCGAATGAAGAGACCCAAGGTCTTTCGTGAGCAAGACGAGCAAGTCATGATTGTTGGTTTGGTTGAGATGGAACAGAGGGAAGCTTCGTCGTGAAGTTCTAGAAAATATCGCGCTCAGACCTTTTCCGCAGGCATGCGCCACAGCGCGACCGAAGCCACAGCTCAGCTCATCTCGTGGTGACACCAAATCTCGACGATGTCTAACACGAGGTATTCCAAGTCCTCAAATACGCCCTCAAGCATGACAATTGTTAAACAAACCACTGAATCGAATATGGCGATTAGCATTCGCTATCGAAAATGGCCATTCTATGGCCGATCCGGGCCAAGCGCCTCGGTATCAGATGACGGTTATATCGTAGTGTGGAATTAATACAGGCCCCCCATAGATTTGGGCCTTTCTTCAGATATATCTCTCGAATTCATTCACATTGCCGTCTATTTTCTTCACCTGTACATACGTTCCCATCATGACCTTCTACAATCCCTTTCGCCGGAGGACGGAGAACACTCGCTAGTGAGTGGCAGACGTATACACCTCTTCCGCGAAGCCGAATACTGATGAGGATAGTTGTTGGGGGTATACGTTCGAGTGGACGGAAGATCACATAACGGTTGAGCAGTCGGCGACGATGAAGCATAAATACGATGTTCTGGCAGAGGAGTGCTTGGAGAGGTTGAATGAGATATCGCCACCAACCAGTCCATACTTGCCGCGGAACAATAGTCATCAAACTCCAGTTCTAGATCCACAGTCGATGGGTGAGGAGAAGAAGGAAGTATTGCCCATGCCGCAAAGAGATTTATATGCATTGTTGGAAGAGCATCAAGCGTCGGATCCGAAGTTGTCTCAGTTGTGGGAGGAGGTAAACACAGTCCCGCCATGGGTAGACTGGGGGCAAATAGAAAGAGGACAGGATGTATTCTATCGATACGGTGCTCCTGCTCTGACTGGTCTGGCCTGGCAATCCCTTCTTGGGGGAATGGGAGCTGCACGGGTAGTAGAAACATTAGCACGAACTGGAGGCTTCTCCATCAAAGTGGCAAAAAGACGACTCTTCGAAACGACCCAACACATCCTACAATGCACCAAGTCCCTCGAATCCATTCAACCCGGAGGCGCCGGCCACGCATCCTCCATCCGAGTCCGCCTCCTCCACGCTGCCGTCCGCCAAAGAATCATGAAGCTCGCCTCCCAGCGCCCAGGCTACTACAACGTCTCCGAATGGGGCATCCCCGTCAACGACCTCGATCAAATCGCCACCGTAGGGGTCTTTTGCGCAACCCTCATCTGGCTCAGTTTCCCCCGTCAAGGCATCTTCCTCCGCGAGCAAGAGAAGGCGGACTACGTTGCGCTCTGGCGCTACATAGGGTACCTCCTCGGCACGCCTCACGAGTACTTCGCCACGACGGCAAAGGCAAAAGCCGTCATGGAGTCGCTTCTCTACAACGAAGTCAACCCCTCCGAAACGTCCAAAATCCTAGCAAATAATATTATACATGCACTCGAGTACCAAGCCCCGACCTTCGTCTCCCCGGATATGCTCATCGCCAGTGCCCGCTGGCTCAACGGTAACGAACTCGCGGATGCGCTCGGCCTTCCGCAAGTGGGACTGTACTACTGGGCCCTCATGTCTGGTCAGTGTCTCTTCTTCATGTGGGTGACGTACTTCTACCGGTCGATCCCGTATCTCGACCGCAAGCACGTGGCTAGCCTCAAGCGCATCTTTTATGTCCTGTTTGTGGAAAGTAAATTTGGGCTGCAGGGCACGGAGACGCTGTTTGGGTTGCAGTATGTTCCCGAGTATGAGACGGTGACGGATATGGGGAAGCCGGAGGCGATTGTGGTGAGGCAGGCGAGTTTGGAGACGAGGTATTTAAAGACGCTGGGAGTGGCGGCGGTGGTGCTGGGGGTGGGGTGTTGGATGGGGTGGAGGGCTGTGCGTACGGTTGTTGGATGGATTTGGTGAGTGTGAGGATGGCGATGGCGATGGCGATTGCAATCATGGGGGGATGACACTACCCTCCTTGTTTTGGTGAAGGTGTGGAGCGGAGAGTGGATAATTCTGTTTCTGTACATCAGTAGCGGTTTGACCAACTTCACTATATTTGCAACCACATCCATTTCTCGGCTTGCTTAAACCTCGCCTTCCTCGCAACGACGCTATCCTGCTTCCTTGCTTATCCACCCTCACCACCATGGATCCCACAACGACCCTCCGTTTCCAAATCCACGGCCGTGTATGCGGCTGTCCTACGTTCTGGGGCCTCGCGCCAAACTCCTCGACCCCAACCTGTCCCTTCCACAACGTCAACTCGCCATCAGCAGATTCTTTAGACACTAACGCAGCTACTATCACCCCATCAGGTAGCTTTCCATTCTTATCTCACCAATTTCCCACGAGTCTGATATGCTAATCGGGGCCGCCAAAGTGTGCTACGCAGACCAAGTTCCTCAGCCGTCACAACTCTGGAGTACAGAGTCGACAGAAGCGCGAGTATTGCCCACGGATCCTCTATCCACCGACCATATTTTAGAAGCTGGTAACCACCCCCCTGCCTCTAACAGCCAACCAAACCCGCACAAACCCAAAATACTCAGTTCAAATTACAGCTTCTCCACCCTCCCCCTTCCCCTTCGACACTCTCGACGCCCTCCTCTCCCATTCCCCATCCCCTCCTCCTCCTACTCCGGACCCCCTCCTTCACTCCCTCCCATCCAAGCCCCCATCCAACTCGAGAGCCAACCCCAACTTCATCCAAGCCCCTAAACGCGCTATAACTTATCAAGCACCCCCCTCCCCAACCTTCGCTCCTCCCAACACGCCCATCCGCTCCTTCTGCATCTTCTGGTACCACGGGCACTGCAGGCACGGCACTGAATGTCCTTTCGCACACCAGTTGTGTTATAATTGGCCGGTTCATGTGCCAGCTGGGTATACGCATTCGAGGGGATGTGGGTTGAGGTTTTGTCCTTTGGAGCTGGGGGTGAGTTTAGGGGAAGGTGGTGGGAAGAGCGGTATAGGAGAGAAGGGCGTAGTAGGGGAAAAGGGAAATGGTGTGAATGGGGATGGGGATGGGGATGTGGAGATGGATACCTCGAGTGATGAGGAAGGGACGGGGGATGGATGGATAAACCTGGGCGAGGGGTGGGTGAGATTGTGAAGATGGGATGTCTACGGAGTATCAAGGATGGAAAGGGGGCCATGGATTGCATTCGGATTTCGGCTGCTATAGGGTATAGCACGCTTTGGCGAGGGCCTGGAAAGAGCACACTTCACCATGTTCTTAGGTGTGCATGTAGGTGTAGATCATTTCATGGTAAAAGGGTATTTTCCATGTTAGAACTTTCAACAACACTACCACGCATAAGGCTTGTTCTCCCATGTCCAAAATGTCCCGCTATGCTGGATGCCCTTGCTCTGTATCACATTCATCATCATCTTGACCGACTCCTCTGGCGTGATGATGCCCTGCACTTCCCAAGGCAACGCCACATTAGCCATGTCCGTCGCCACCTCTCCCGGATGCATGGCTAGGATAATAGTGTCGTCGTCTTTTCTCTTCAACTCGGCAGCCATGTGTCGTAGCGACATGTTCAGGGCAGCCTTGGACGCAGCATAGGCCGCGAAGCCGTCTTCCATCTCGCGGAAGTTGGCTTGCGAACCGGAGTCACTGGACATGAAGACAATGGTGCCGATGGGGATATGTGTTTGGAGCAGCTTTTGCGCGGTGATGATGGGTCCTATCGTGTTGGTGTGCAGATGGAAAGTGAATTCGTCAAAGGAGCTATGGTGGCGTTCAGCACTGTCACTCGACGGCCACACGAGTAGTCCAGCGGTACAATACACATGTAGTTCCTGGCCATGATGGGATTGGCGGGGGACTCACGCTTCAGTCGATCTCTGTCTGGGCGTTAGTGCAGGCACCAAAGGCGATGACATACATGTGGCTTACATTGGGATATCTTAACACTCCAGCATTGATGACTACATAATCTATCTTGAGGTTGGGAATCGCGGATATCTGGGCGACGAATGTCTGCAACGGGTCAATGGTCGTGGTCCGGGGGCAGATGATAGGATGGAGAGAGACACATACGGCAATGCTGTCCTCGGAAAGGACATCACAGACGTACATCTGGCAGCGGCCATGGTCACTCCCCGCCTGGCCCCAGAGTCCAGATGCATGAGAAGCCCAGGGCTCGCGGACGGTCGCAATTATGCGCTCCCCTTTGGCTAACAACTGGCGGACAAACTCAAGGCCAATGCCCCTGCTTGCGCCCACGATAAGCCAGGTGGTGAAGTCTTGGTCGGCGTAGAGTACATCAGGGATTTGGTTCATGTCCGCGGGTCGGTTCCGGGGTTTGGCGCAGAGGGGGGAAGCGCGAGCCGCCGTTAGTGTACGAGAGTGACGATGCTGGGCAGAAACACGTGGACTTGTTGGTCAAATATCTACCGAGCACAGTTGATCACGAGTTGGCTGCGAGGTACCAGAATCTTGGACACGGTGGAAGGCTGCCCGCCTCCAGGTCGACAGCAACGGTCAGAGCAAGTGGGCAAGCCAATACAGCATGGCCGGCTGCTGAATAAGGTGGCATTCTTATTGCTTCTGCCAGAAGAGGGGTACGAGGCAGGGCTCATGTGCGCAAGCGGCGTGAGGATAAGGCATCCCCATCACCAAGGACGGCGAGCAAGCTCGCAACGGGGAAGAAGTCTTGCTTTCGGCGATGTTCGTCATAGCGACGATGGAGCCCGCCGCCCGGCCAATCCCGGTTCTCCCCGGCGCCTTTGTAACTTTACGGCGCCCATTGGTGGAAGGCCCGCCACGGCTGTGGCTGGAGACGCCGACACGTGACTCAATGACAGTTGGAACCCGAAGTGACGGCGTCTTTTTTTCTTCGCCCGACACTCACCGTTCTCTTTCCTCTCACATCTCTTCCCCAACATCAATCCAATCCACTACCCACCTGCCGCCCATCCACATCACCTTTGCACCCACCACACCATCTCCACCCCCACACTTCACAATGGGTTTCGAAGCCGGTATGTCTCCCGAAAAGCCCTCAACGTCATCCCATCGCCCGTCTTGCCACCGTCTCTCTGCATCGCTCGGTCGCGCAATCGCCATCGGCTGCATCTCGCAAACGCACACGAAGGTTCTGCGATAGAGTGCCCACTTTTGGCCGGGTTCAGCTCGATTTGCGGATGTGGCCAAGTTTGCGATCCAGAGAGGCCAGCTCGCCGGCGTGCCCGACATTCCGCGACCACGCCCGATTTCTCTGCAACTCACTGACGATGCCCCCCAGGCGATGCTAAGAAGGGTGCCAACCTTTTCAAGGTACGATAAAGCTCTGTTCGCGCGCAATGGCTTCACCGCCACCCCCGCGGACCGCCGACCAGTCCTAACAGTCTCCAGACGCGATGCGCGCAGTGCCACACCCTGAAGGAGGGTGAGGGCAACAAGATCGGCCCCAACCTCCACGGTCTGTTCGGCCGCAAGTCTGGCCAGGTCGACGGTTTCTCCTACACCGACGCCAACAAGCAGAAGGGCGTGGTATGGGACGACAACACGCTGGTATGTCAGCCGAGCTGCCTCTGCATGCCTTTGCACTAATCCCAGTCCCAGTTCGAGTACCTAGAAAACCCCAAGAAGTACATTCCCGGTACCAAGATGGCGTTTGGCGGGCTCAAGAAGCCCAAGGACAGGAACGACCTCATCACCTTCCTCCAGAACGAGACAAAATAGACGGTTGACGGCATCCGGTACTTCTCCAACTCGACATGACTCTTCTCTTTAATCCGCTTCCTCACGCTTGTTCCCAACTCTGTACCAACAGACAAGCATAGATAGACGTACGATAGGGTGGTGCGTGGTCTTTGGGCGTCCTGCTATGTAAAATATTTGGTGTATCGTGCAGGTGCATTTCGAATCTTGGTGCAGCATTGATCTGGTCTCGGACTTGTTGGCACGCTCGGAATATCAGTCTCCCCTTTTGTCTGCTGGTTGTTGTATCTTGATGTGTGATGTTTTTTTTTATTTCCCCTCGTTGATATCTGCCGGCGTGAACAGGGATGGTCCATGAGACGACTGCTGTCAGGTCGATCTGCGATCGGAGCCGTCCGAACGTGTGCGTCTTTACAGTATTTTTTGCACTGCATGTCTTTCAATGTTCTTGGCGACAGAAATGCCTCAGATTTGTCCATAGGAATCAGGGCGTGCAGTACGTGCTCACGGCATGGCACTCCCAACTCTGTCCCTGACAGACGCCTTTCCAACAGCAGTTGGACTAGTGCAGCCAATCACGGCCACTGCAAATGCACTCTTGGCTCAGGTCCGCTCGGCGCTGCGGAAGAGCGCTGGCTGCGCTTCCTGGTCACCGAGGTGGAGGCCGGCATCGGCACGGCTACGAGAAGCAAGGATTCCTGGGCGCGAGGTGTGGCTGGAGCTTCACGACCTGGGCGTGGGCGCAGAGCAGAGCCTCATGGGTCGCGCGCGCTGGGAGAGACGGTTGCACACGGTTGCGTCACCTGAGCGGCTGCTGACCGCCGGCGCTTTTTCTGCGTTCCCACGTGAAAGCTTGCTGTGACGGCGCGCAGAGGCTGAGGAGTGTGGGGAATCGGCGCCGGCTAACCTCGTGCGGCCCTCAAAGCATCGAGCAGCGCGCTCGTTGCTCGTCGCCCATGCCCACGCCAATTGCCCGCGTGCCCGCGAACCGTGAATTTGCGCCGTTTGCTTTGTGCGCGCCAGCCTCCTGCCTCGCTGTCCTGCTGCCATCCTGCTGCCATCCTGCTCCCGGGCCTTGATCAATTGGCGCCATGTCGTGGAAGCGGTCCGAGAAGCTGATGGACACCATCAAGGTACGTGTGGCCGTCACCCCATGTGCCCTGGGCCAGAGCTCCAGCTAACGCGCGCGCAGCACTATAGCAATTTCCCCGCAACCGGTGGGTCGAGTGCACTGCAGCCCTCTCCGTGTCTCTCTAATGCTTCCCAGGCGTGTCTCTGCGGCAAATGGTGCAGTTTGGCGAGAAGCCGTCGACGGGAACCCTCTTCCGCGCATCGCAGTTCCTCTCCGAAGAGCTCCCCATCCGGCTGGCACACCGCGTCCAGGAGCTCAGCGACCTCCCCGATGGCCTCAACGAGATGCCCTCCATCTGTCGCGTGCGCGACTGGTACGCACAGTCATTCGACGTGCGTCCTGATGCTCTTCCGTGTGGACAGCGCTGACTCACACCGCACAGGAACTGGTGAACCTCCCCCGGCCCAACCTCCCCTCCGACATCAAAGAGCGCCTCCTGCGGCCAGCGCGGACCAGCGGCCGAGACTCGCAAATCCTCAGCAGAGCCACGCCGAATCCCAGCGTCAAGTCTGGCCAGTACAAGTCGGCGCCCCCCAAGAATGCCGCTGGCAACGGCCACGGAAATGGCGTCAAAGGATCAGCGTCAAGTCGGAGATACTACGCAGCCGCCGACGACGGCCAGGAGTGGCCGCCAGAACTGAGCGCATACAACTCCAAATTCGCAGACACGCTGGACAAGATCAAGCGGCGGCATGACAGCGTCGTCACCACCGTGGCCCAGGGCATCCTGGAGTGGAAGCGGAAGAAACAAAGAATGCAAATCGACCACAACATCCAGGCCTTCCTCGACCGCTTCTACATGTCGCGCATCGGCATCCGCATGCTCATCGGCCAGCACATTGCCCTGACGGACCAACGGCAACGCTCTGATCCAAACTACGTCGGCATCATCTGCACAAAAACAAATGTGCATGAACTCGCCGAGGAGGCCATTGAGAATGCGCGCTTCGTCTGCGAAGACCACTACGGCCTCTTCGACGCCCCCAAGGTCCAGCTCATCTGCAACCCCAACATTAGCTTCATGTATGTGCCCGGCCATCTCTCGCACATGCTCTTCGAAACCCTGAAGAACTCGCTCCGCGCCGTTGTCGAAACCCACGGCCAGGACCGAGAAGACTTTCCCGTCACAAAAGTCATCGTAGCAGAAGGGAAAGAAGACATTACCATCAAAATCTCAGATGAAGGCGGCGGGATACCGCGGTCGGCTATTCCGCTGGTATGGACGTACATGTACACGACCGTGGACCAGACACCGAGCCTAGACCCCGATTTCAACAAGAGTGATTTCAAAGCGCCCATGGCGGGTTTTGGATACGGGCTGCCGATTTCGAGATTGTATGCCAGGTATTTTGGGGGCGATTTGAAACTGATTAGTATGGAAGGGTATGTTTTGAGTTATCCTCTCTTCCCCCTCCCCTTTTTTTTTTTTATATTTATTTATTATAATTCCGTTGAATTTGAGTTTGAAGTGCAAGGTACTGATTGGAACGGAATAGATATGGCACAGACGTCTACCTCCACCTCAACCGCCTCTCCTCCTCCTCCGAACCCCTCCAATAGCAATTACCAGTCATGAGGGACGAGCGCACGTCGAGCGAACTGATCCGTTCGTCCCAAGGATTGACGACGAGTACGCAGAGTTCGGAGCATACACAGCATGGGCATCATCAGAAGAGTCATAGTGGGAGTTTGCTAGCCTATCGCGCTATGCGGTTGAAGCTTAGCGGGAAGGTGGGCGCGGGCAGAGAAGTTAGTGAGAGGAGGCAGGTGGGCGATGCAGAGGAGATGTTTGAAAGGGGGAGGGGCGATGCGGAGAGGCCTTGGTGGAGAAATGTGGGGATGGAGGAGGGGATGTGAGGGGAGCGGCCGGGCGGACGGGCGGCAACTTTTGACTGAGGAGAGGGTGGACGTGGGGGGGGTGGAAGAGCTGAGAAGAGCTGGATTGTTTGATTCTTGTATCTATTGTGGGTTGTGTTGAGTTGAGTTGTCGTCGTTGTCGTCGTTGTCGTTGTCGTCGTTGTCGTTGTTATTGGATTGGAAGATTATGTAGCACGAGCACGAGCACGAGCACGAGCACTCGAGACACGGGTGGATGGATGGATGGATGGAGAGGTAGAAGTCGCTTAAAGCGCAATTGGATGAAGGGGTGTGTATACGATAGTTCCTCATCTGACATGGTCTGATCTGGTCTTTATGCTTTTCTTCACATTGACTAATATTGAGAATAGAGGGAAAGCATGGAGCGAAAGATAAATGATTCACGGACCCAGACGGGGGCGGAGAGGTATGAATTAGAAGCTCTAGCTAAAAGGTCGGTTAAAGTTAGTACACGAGTAAATATGAAGAGCAGTATGCAAGACCCGTACCATTCGCGCAACTATTCGAGCGTTGAAGGAATCGTTTGCAAACTCTGACCTGGCGTGTGCATTGCTCATTATTTTCTTCAGTCTATTTATCTGTCTGGAAGCATGAATGAACTGAAAGCTGCGAATCGAATCGAATCGAATCGAAATGAAATGCCAGATTGCCATGCCGTCTGGGGTATACCAAATATACTGCGCCGCCGCTTGAACTGTTGTCGAAACATATTTAACGGAAATGGAATAGAGGGAAACATAAAGCCCAGAAGATGAACGCCAGGTGTCGTGGATGTCGTGAATGCCGTGTCTCATGTGCTCGTAGTGCGTGGAAAGATCGCTGTCGGAGGTACTCGTATTCAAGCAAAAGTCTAGGTGGGTGGGTAGGTGGGTGATATGCATTAATCCCCCATCTCCATCGCCACAATCTCGGACCATCATTCCCGTAGATTCAATGCTTCGCTCTCCTCCTCTCCCTCTCCCTCTCCCTCTCCTTATCCTTATCTCGTCCCTTCTCCTTCTCTTTCCCCCTCCGTGGACTCACCGTGGGCGTCGTACCGCCCCCTTCGGCAGACTTGACGCGTTGGCTAGGCGGTACCTCCCATTCTTCGCGCCAGAGCGGGGTCGGGGGTTGGAGGCCGTAGAGTATGGTTTTGTAGTGTTCACGGGTTTGGGCGAGGGGCTATGGAGGAGGGGGGGGAGGGTGTTAGATTGTTTGTGTAAAAATGACAGGATACTTTGTCGTCTTAGAGAGTAGTAAAGAGACAAGGTATCGGAGGGGTATCCAGCAACACCTTTGAGCGGCCCTCAAAACTTATCCATTCCAAAACCATAGACGAAAATAGCAATTTCGGAAAGTATGGATGTGAACGAGGATGTGAAGGGAGGAAGAAATTCATTCAACGCACCTCATTCCTCCCCACACTCCCCCAAATCAGCAACTCCACATCCTCAACCATCTTCCCCGCCCTCTCTCTCTGCTCCCGCACCTCAAAGCTCTCCCCCTCCTCTCTCTCCCTCCGCCGTACCGCATTCTCCCAATTCTTGCCTCGAGCTTGAGCGCTCTGTTGCGCGTGGCTAAGAGGTTGTGATGTCTTGATGCCGGGGAAAGGACCTGTGTTTGAGCCGGGAGAGCGGCGCGGGGGCATCGTGGTGGAAGAAGTGGTTGAGGGCGGGGGAGGAGGGTTGTTGATATTAGTGGGAAAGAAGGGGGGTGGTGGTGGCATGGTGAGAATGCCTGGTGGTGGTGGTGGAAGCTAGAATGCAGGAATGGATGACAGAGGAGGTGTGCGGGAGGGATGTTGTGCTGGGGGGTCCTTGTCGGGGTGCGGGAGTCTGTGCGGCGGAAGCGAGGAGAGGACGTCTGGCGGGGCGGAGATTTCTTGGTTGTTTGGCTGACGTCTGTTGATCGCGACGGCATCGGTACATGACTACATACATGGAAATACATTGATGACTCCATCTTCCTGGATGCTATAAAAAACCAGGTATCTGACAAAAGAAACCATGCAACCTAATAAAACACACATCAGAAGCTCAGTCCATAACGCCCATAGCCCACCACACACCACTATCCCAACCCTTCAATGATACCACAGCCCCTATCCTCCTGCCCTGTTCCCAAAATCAGAACCCCAGAGGAAACACACGCTCCAACACAGAAAGCACACATGAAAAGCTTAGTATACAACCCGCCTACCAATTCCCAAAACTCACCACACACCCCTATCCAATCTTCCTCCTCCTCACTCCCTCTATCTCCTTCCCTTCCTCCTCCTTTCCCTCCTATTCATTCTTATCGCCAATCTGGACACACCCGGTGCCCCCTCATTCGCCTCGCCGGCTCCAGCATCAGCATCCGCACTCCCAGTGCCAGTGCCAGTGCCAGTGCCAGTGCCATCCGATCCTCCCTCGACCGGCCTCGGCCTGCTCCTCACAGGCCTTAAACTCCAGAGTCCGATCGCAGGCGTGGCTGCATCCCCAGCCTGCTCTTCCACAGACCTCCAGATACGCTCCCCCCGCAGAGTATCAGGCGAGGCCGTCGTACTGCTGCTAGGCGAAGGCGGCGCGCTGATGATGATGGTACATTCGTCGTCGTCGCCGTCTTCTTCCTCGTCCTCTCCCTCGTCCTCGTCCTCTTCTTCCTCCGACCAAAGAGAGGGTGGAGGCGGAGATGGGGGAGGAGGAGGGGAGGGAGGGGGAAAAGGAGAAGAAGAGGAGGAGGAGGAGGAGGAGGAGGAGGAAGTATCGAAACCCATGAAGAGGAGGATAGCCGCTGCTTTCTTGTCGTCTGTGTCGAGACGATTGGGGACGTTGGTGACTCCGGCGGCGCGGAGGTGTTGGATTTGGGTGGTGTAGGGGATGGGGGGGTTGGTGAGGAGAGGAGACATTGTGGTTTTGTTGTTGTGGTAGTAAAGAGTAGGAGTGAGTGAGTTGAGTAGTAGCAGTAACTCGTAGAGCAGGAGCCTGTAGAGTGTGTTGAGGAGTAGTGTGTATCTACAGAGGAGTGTCTTGCAGCGTACTGAACTGATAGCTTCCACCCCTTATCCTAAACCTGCGCGGGCTTATATAAAATCCCTAAAATACAAGCCCATGTGCAACCCCAACAGACCGGTCTGTTGAATTCTGAAAATGTGTTTTCTAGGCTTCAACATATCAGAGTTGTGAAGGTCAACAGATCGGTAAGCTGGTGGACCACCACACTCATGATGCGTATTTCGACAGCAAAATCTCCATTATTCTGTCAGGACCTGAGAAGCGCTACACATGCAATAAGTTCCCGCAATCTTTCTAGAATATATCGCATCAAGGGTGCATAACCTGAGCAGTGTTTACCCCGATGGGCATGCCTCAACGCCGTCACTAAACAGCATACAGAACATCCAAACATCACGCACCAACCCTCAAAATTTCCTAAAAATTCAACGCAATGCATTTGTGTCTCCCTCGCCAATCTACCACTAGTCCAGTCCGATAACACCCATCACCACCATCCCAACATATCTCTCGTTTCCATCCAAAGCCCAAGTCAACGGAGCAGGCCGTCAAAAAAATGCTCCATGATATCCATATCCACGTATCCGCACCTCAGCCCCGAGAACCTCATTCCATAGCCCCCCCAATCATCCACATCTCGTAATCTCATCTCAACGTTAACCCACCAATCTATGCAGTACGCCAACAAGTGCAAGCAAGTGCAAGACAACCCGCCAATCATTCAGCCAGACAAACGACGAGCCCCCAATTCCCTTCGCACCAAAAAAGAAAAGAAAAAACACCCAAAAATCTAAATCCATGCCAATACCTGCCTAAAAAACTTTTCCGTCCATGAACAGAGGAAAAGAGAGGAGAGACTTGAAGAGCGGAAAGTTCCTCGAGACGAGGCCGCCCAACACCGAACCTATAAGCGACACATTCCGCTCCGCTGACCCGCCCCGGCCCGTTCTCCACCACGATCCGATCGCCAGGGAGGACGGTAAGCTAGTCGACGGCATGACATCATGCGCTGCCGTCCACCTCTTGATGCTTGGCGCTGCTTCCCTTTCCCCTCCAGGTGCTGACAGCGGGGATGTCGGCCTTGAGTCGTTCTTCCTGAGTCGAGTACGCCTTTGGAGTCAGTTTGATCAATGTGTGCAGCGGGACCTCCATCCACGGGCTCTGCTCCTGCGGCACGTTCATGAAGTACGCGTATATGCACCGCAGGATGGCCTGATGCGTGACGATCAAAATGTTCTCGCTGCGCTCCAACTCCATGATGATTGGCTCGAGGCGAATCACCACATCGCGGTACGATTCCCCTCCCAGATACCGGTAGTTGTACTTGTCCTCGTCTCGTTGCGCAAAATCTTCGGGGTACTGCTGCTCAATCTCTCCGTATGTGAGGCCGTCGCAAACGCCAGAGTCTAGTTCATCAAGCGCCTTCCACTCGAGTTTTTCAAAGGAAAGGAAGCGCGCTGTCTGAATCGTGCGTTTTAGTGTTGATGTCCATACTGTAAGTTGGCGGTTGTCCCCGACCGATTTCGCAACGAGCCCAGGAAGGGCATGGGCATAGGCTTCCCCGCGTTCTGAGATGTCCGCATCGCCTCCAATCTTGCCTGACAGGTTGTATTCAGATTCACCGTGCTACAAATGTTAGTGAAATTTTACTAACCACACCGTGCGACTTACTCTCGATAGCCAAATCGACCGCGGCTTGATATGGAGGTTCATCAGATAGTAGACCACGCGACTCTGAAGGTAGTCTTGGATTTGGTTGATAATAACCTGCTTGCCGACATCGATGAGCTTGACATATGTGAGATCCGCCTCGTCCTCGTCGATGGTCTGGTACACCTTCTCGTAGTTCCGAATACGGTTCCGGAAGTCAGCCGCAGCCTCCTCGGGGTCCTGTCCCACGTAATCTGGCGACGTCGTCTTGACTTCGAGAATATTGCTCATAATCAGCTCCTCGTCGTCACACTTTGACTCCACGAAAAGCGTCTCGATGTTCTCCTTGGCGCATCGCTCCTGTATCCACCTGCGGCGGCTTTTGGTCGAGTTGGTCGCATCAAGAATGGCAATCAAACCGCGCCCCTCGGAGAACCATTGGCACATGTCGTTTACGGCCGCTTCGGCTGCAGCTTTCCGGAGCCGCTCGCCCTCTGGGTTCGAGGTGTCAAAGAACTCTGCCGACGGGTTCGGGGTTGCGGTGCGGCGGTATTGTCCAACATTGAAGGTCTTGGCGGTTATGGACAGCCAGTGGAGATAGCGAACGACTGTCGGTCAAGGTCAGAGGGCGAGATCACGTTGCGCGGCGAGATTGCCTTACCCTTTTGTGCAATCAGAGACTTGCCCCGGGCAGGCAAGCCCACCATGACGACGCATATCCGCGTGTCTTCAGCCTGGATACCGACACCGTTAGTCTTTCTGTGCGGAGAGATGAATTTGCCTGTTGGCACTTTGCGCATCTCGGGCGCGAAGACGCCATTAGTGGACATGGCGGCACAGAACAGCGAGCAGCAGCTCGGGGGTACGCAGCGGCGGTCAGAATGAGGGAAAAAGAGTCAGGCGCGGCAGCGAGAAAAGAAATACGGCCCAGAATGCAGCGAGAAGGTTTCCGAGCGGCGGCACCCACAATAGTGAATGCTGGTTGGATTGGGAGGGGGACGAAGGGGCAGCGACGGGTGTGGCAGGCTGGGCCGAGTGCAATTGAGACGTTGTGCTGGGGGTTGGACAGCGGGAGCAAGAGCAAGAGCAAGAGCAGCAGCTGGAGTTGTGGTGTTGCAGGACGGTCGGCTCGGCTTTCGAGAAGCGAGAGGAGATGCAGCTTGGGAGGTCACGATTCCCCGCATTTGGAAGCCGCCTTTGTATTGGAGACGGCCAGGCTGGCCCCAGGGCGGCCAGGCCAGAGACTGCGGCGTTGGAGCAATCACAGCCGCCCGCAGTCAATCGCGTCGCTGGCTATGGCTGCGCTGTGACGTTCCACTGGCCCGGCGTGCGTCTCAGTCTGTGAAGTGGCTAGTGCCTGTGCCGGGTGGGTGTGTGTTGACGACGCCAGATGGCACGGCTTGCTGGGCCAGCTGCACCGGCAGGCGTGGCCGATGCCGTCCTGCGATGTGGCTCCACGGAACGGCACCGCAGCACTGGCAAAACGGCGTGATGGCGGAGGATTGAGGGCGCTCGTGAGGTCGTGTGCTCCTCGTGCCACACAGCAAAAAGCCGCGAGCGATGACGCCACAGGCCAGCCCTAAGCCGGCGGTTTCCACAGCACATAGCACGCAGCGGGTGCGGCTCGCCGAGAGTCGGGTTGTGTTTGCACGGCCGGCGGAGATGGCAGGCGGGCATCGATGAGGCGCCGGGCCAGAGACGCTCGTTGGGCAGAGAGGGAGCAGAAATGGATCAGGGACTTACCGTCGAAATAGAGTAGTTGCGGACACGCGCCATGGCCCTTCCAGGAGGCCGTCGAGCAATTGGGGGGAGGCTGGCGAGGCTGGCGAGGCTGCAGCGCGTTTGGCGGGGCACAGGGGCTGGCTCGCAGGACCTCGGCGGGCGGCACGCTGGAATGTGTCGCAGAAACAGTGACCACCGTCGTCGGGCGTGATTGGGGGGGGCGTTTTCCTCGAGCAATTGTCCTGCGTGCTCGTGAGGGTGTTCAACTGGGGCCGCTGCTGCTCTTCTCCGCGCGGCTTCTCCGTGCGACTCCGGTCGCGACTGGCCTTATCAGAGCAACACAGCGCAAAAGCACCGCTATCGCTATCAGGGCATCGGCATCACCACTGGCCCCTCCACGTGGAGAGACTTGGCCTGCTTGCGTGACAGTGCGTGTACCTTCACGCTTTGCATTCGCATGCCTCAGTGAGGGCCATCTTCAAAAGGATTTCTATCATTATTAGACCAAGTGCCTGCCATTCCCCCGCTACCAAAATGCCCATACAGGTCTGTTCCTCATGAGAAGCCCAGTGCATCCGAGCACCAGGCCAGAGACCGTCACAGTCGTAAAACTATGGGTATATAGCAATGTGGAACAAATACACAACCGACGATAGGAAAATGCTTCCTGTTGTACATGAAAAGCACGCCTGGTTCCACAACATGGCTCTTACAAACGGCCAAGATTATCAACCTACGAGTACTGTCCCCCTATCGGTAAAGTTTAGCTCATTCAAGCATGCAACTTGGCCATCCCCTTCATCGGCCGCAGTCCTTCATCTCCGCCATTCAACAGGCTCAACAGGGTCGTACTTGCATCGAGCCGACGCTTCATGGCCGCTGCACCCCGTTCCTGACCACGGCTGCCCACACCTTCCTCAACCCAACGAATCTTGTGGACCATGAAACTCAGTCCGCTGTGGTTTCTGCTCTTCCGACTTGATATCCCGTACTCGACTGACCCAACATATTCTAGGAGCCGCGGGAGAATCAACAGAGTAATTTGCAATTCCATGTCTGCGGGTGGGTTCACAGGTGCCGCTGGTGGTTTGGTGAGCGTATCCTCGGCATCGCTTGGGTCGTTTGGCTCTGTTATGCGCGGGTCCAGCATGGAAACATCGACAGTATCATCCCACTCGCCTCGAATCCACCCTGAATGAATTGCTGCCGCAATGGGATCCGAGTCATCACGATAGACGCGCGCTCCCCAAAGGTGCCGTTGCAGGACAATCTGTTGTCGTTGCCTCGGTTTCAAGTAGTAGCGAGGAACTCGGACGGTAAACGTGCAATTGATCGGATTCTTGTCGAATCGTGGGAGCGCATTAGGAATCGATGCATAGCTAAATTGGTCATCAAGGGACGAGTTCGGCTTGGGAAGACATGGAGTTGCTTCGTAGAGTTGGGACCCAAGGTGGGTTCGGGGGTGTTCAGCCGCTTCATCCAGCACATCTTGGACATCGTGAATCTTTGGAGGTAGCTTTGGAGATGGCAAGAGAGCAGGTCCGCCTGCACGAGGTGCGTGATGGTGGTGGTGTGGGGCCGCATGATAATGATGATGGTGGTGTGAAGACTGGGTTGCGGGCCCATTCGGAGGCAAGTTGGGGTATCTCGCGTTGAATGGGATTGAAGTCGCTGAAGGGGCTTGAGGGGGCCCGCCCATTTCGTCTTCAGGTCTACGGTGATGGTGGTGATGGCTATCTAGTTAGCATCAAACATATCTGAAAGGAATCTACCACTTACTGATGGGCGTGCGCATGATGGTGGTGGTGGTGCGCTGGATGGTTGTGCTTATTACGCTTGGCTTCCCGCACAGCATTGAGGGATGGTGTGCCCCTGCCATCCATCATCTCGCCATCAAATATGTTGTCCTCATCCTTGACCCTCTTGGACTTTCTACCATTCTGTGAGTTGACGCGTTGGAGCCTGAGGTCATTCAAATCTATCCCAGGAGGTCCCGAATCTGGCCCGCCTTGAGGCATAGGACTTTGCCTTGACGGTGTGGAGGATCCCAGTCCGCTCCCCAAGCCGGAAAACATACGGCCAAACTCGCTCTTGATGCTAGGATCCTTTCCAATCGACAAGGGTTGTGCTTGAGCCCCTTGTACGGCCTGTGGGAGGGGTGAGGCACGGCCAGTCCTTCGGTTGGCGTCAGGCCCAAGGCCTAGGATAGGTTTGCCGTGGAGATCGTCGCCCACTCTCCGGGATGGATCATACATGGGCCGACTTCCATACGCGATTCCGCCAGAGGATAAAGAGCGAGAAAGCTGTTCGGCTTTCTGCCGGTCATTCGAATGGGGGTCTGAAGTTGGGGCCGTGTGATATTGTTCAACAACTCTATGGTTCAGATGGTCAAGACTACGGCCACGGACCATATCTTCTGCTGTGTGGTTGCCGTAGGGAGCAGGAGGCTGCGGTGGAGTGGGATATGGGCCATAGCCACGGTAAAGGACTGGTTGTTCATCTCGTCGAACCTCAGTGGTCTCACGAGGCGCATCTTCTGGACCAGACGGGCGCCACACCCCGTGGGGTGGCGGAGGCGGACCAGCAGCTGTGCGCTGATCGTGGGGCGGACTGAAGGCGGAATGCGATACAGGCTGAACAGTGACCGGTCGATCTCTCTCTGTGGATGTCTGTGGGTGTCCGCGCAACAGATCAGCGGCGTTCGGCCTGGCGTGGTGTGATTCGCCGAGTGTGCGCCGCCTCTCATCCGGTGGGCCATACAGTGGCCGGCGGCCTCCTAGTGCGTCATATACGGACCGCGTCTCCTGATCCAGTGCACCCTGGGGCCCGGTAGGCTGGCTGTTTGGTCGCGGCGGCATGTTCGCGGGCAGTTGGCGCGCATCTCTGGGGTGCGCTTCGCTAGGAGAAGATGCATATGGTCGTGAACTCTGAAAGATCATTGGTTTGTATGGCTGGGATGTCTGTGGGAGTGGCTGTCGACCCTGGTCTGGCGAGCCCTGGTGTGTGTAGGTCCGCGTGGGCGATCCAGCAGAATAGACGTGACCCTCAGCGGCCCTCGAAGTGTTTCCTGGATACATATGCCGGTCTGGGGAGGGTTGGCGACGGAAAGGTTGGAACTCAGGTCTTGATCCAGACATGAGGGCTCGCCGGGGAGAGGGTGGCTGCATGCTGTGGCTGTTTGGGGGGGGTGCATTTGCAGAGGCCGTCCTGGGGGACGACTGCGGCGGCGGTGGTTGTGTAGAGGCCGTACTGTCGCCGCCCCCGATGAGAGACGAGATGGACATGCTGCTGCCAGGACGGTGGGCTGGGCCGAGCCCGGGCAGCTCGCGATTGCCGCCAAACGTCGACGACGCGAAGGGCGCACGTTGCATCTGTGAGCCGTGGCCATGCTGCTGCTGCGGCGACAGCGGGGGAGGCATATGGGGACGCGAGAACGATGGGGGTGGAGGCGGAGGGTCGTGGGACGGAGCTGTTGCAGGGTCAGCGAAAGAGAGCTTCGCGGTGGAGCAGGGGGCGCTGCGATGCGGGGCTTTACCTCCGTACGGGTTGGGGGGGCTCGCGCCTCCAAGCGATCGCCTGCGCGCGGGGTCGTAGCCGTAGGGCGTCTGGCCAGGCGTGTTGTGAGATGCGCTCATCGATGGCGGTGGGGGAGGGCCGGAATGGGCTTGGAGATGGGACGCATGGTGGATGTTCTGAGCTAAGACACGATGACCCGTCAGTGGAGCGCATCAAGGGGGGAGAGAACTAGACAGGGGTGCTAAGCGAGAAGCCATCTGTGCGTTGGTGGAAATGCGATGCTGGGGAATGCAAGCCCAGGCAATCCGCCGATGCGTTGCTTGTGAAAAAGAGAAGAGGCCGCGAACCGCGCCCGAGAGAGGCGACGACGGTGGCATGGAGAGCTGGGCAGACGTGGTGCTGGTCCTCGAGTGGGCAGGGCCGCCCGCTGCGAGCGCCCGGCTGTGGAGAACTGGCGAGCCAGCCACGGGTCGAGCTGCTCTCAATTGACGACGCCTCGGCACACGCCCGTGGAGCGGCCCCTCGTCTGCTGCAGCTCTCCTGTCACGCATCGGCCGTCTCGGTGTTGTTGTTTTTGTTCTGCCAGGGCTCCCGCGTGAGTCGTGCGACCAGCGCCCAAGACATGCTGCGGCATCCAGCACACCAAAAACCGCGCGGTGGCACCACAGCAGGGCCTTCTAGAATATGAGAGCCGCGAGCGCTGAGCGTACCTGTGTTTCCCCAGCCCGTGTGTCTCTCGCCTTGCCCCGGCGGGCCTCCTTCGCCGTGCAGCCCGTAGCTGCTGCGTCGAGCGTGCTGGTGTGCGGCCGACGGAAGAAACGGGTCGCGTCGTGCCGGGGGGTATGGGTCGGCGTTGAAGGGAACGTGGACAGGCGGCTGCGGTTGCGACGCCGGAGGGTAGCTGTACGAAGGGCCCGTCGGCGGCGGCTGCGACGAGGACTGGTGGTTCGGGTTGTGGATCAGCGAGCGTTCGGGCCGTGTGAATGGGTGCGGCGGCAGGCGAGGATCCATCGTGTGCAGACGTCTGCTCGATTTTTGCGCAGCGCCAGCGTGGTCGAGCAGCGGCGGCTCGAGGAGCAGAAACTGGCGAGCAGCAGACTATTGTGTACTCATGGTGCACACCGCGAGTGCGATGAGGCAGACGATCGGGCCGGCGCGCCGTGGAGCGGAAAAGGGGAGGCGATGGAGCTCTGAGTCGGGGTGGTGGAGGAGACACGGTGAGGAGTTGATGCTTCTCTCTGCGCCAAACCCTTGCTACTCGACTCCCGGGCTGGACTAGCCTCCCCGCATGGGCGATTAAGTCCAAGGTTAAATTTCGAGAACTCCACTCTGCAGCGGCTGCGTGTCAGCGGCTGCGTCCTCGAATGGGCGGCCACGGCGATATGAATGCGCAATCGCACGCTGCACGCCCGCCGGCACTCGCGTACAGCCCGGCAGCAGCATCTTTCAGGTGACGGGCACCATGCGCCGCCGACGAAAATGCGCATCGTGCCTGTTTCATGCAACAGCCAGTCTAAAATTGGTAGTTCCGAGATCCCTGACAACCCTGTGTCTTGCCCCGACGATCCACGCTAGACCTTGCCACCTGGCTCTTACAAGGTGATAAGATAATATGTGGTAGCTTTACCTATAGCACCGGATTGCCAGGGGTGTTCGATGCCTGGCGGTTCGCCAAGTTTACGGCAAAGTACGAGTAGGCAGATGCGTATTAGAGTTTAACACTCGATGAGGGCTTGGTTTATCATGGGTGATGATAGGATACAAGTTTGTGCATGAATAGTTGACTGCATTGCAGTAGACATGTTATATTCATCAGTGGGATCAAGTTGGTCAAGCGCGCCAGAGTAGAAATGAACCCCGTATCAATACAAAGTACCGGTTTCCGGCTGTGCCATTGACGTGGGTAACCTGGTATAATAACTCAGCCTTCTGGATGAGATGGATGAGATGGATGGCAATGCTAAACCGGACATCTTGAAGAGAAGTAATACTTGGTAGACTTGAACAGTTGTGTAGTCGACTTGACAGCTCCTCTTCCCCATGTACCACGCCCGAGTATCTTCTTGAAGTGGCATGTGCAGAGCCGTAGTAGGCTGGCTCTCCAAAATAACTGACCAACAGCGCAGTATAAGATAGCTAGCCGTCTACTGAGAGGCTTTGGGTAAGCAGTGAAGCGCATATGAACCTGCAACAAACGTACCAATATGTCATTAATAGGCGCTGGCGAGAATAATCGGATGGCAGGACATCTTGAGACGTGGAGTAGTGCAGGTTGTGATAACACGTGAGTTCTGGGTCCAGTAGGCAAATCTGTCCGATGATATCATGTCTCATCCTTTACATCTGGCAATGTGATTGGGTGATTGGTGGCATCTGATGGGAAAACCGAATATTAAGTAGTAGGTGTGAACGCCGTGACTCTCCAGAACCGTTGGGTTGATGCGTTGTTTCACTCTCTTCAGCCCGTTTTCATCCAGTGCTTGTGTTATTTTGATCTATCTCACCACACCGAGTTCCTCCTTTCAGACAAAGCCCTTCCAAATTTCTTTCCACTTTGCCATTAGTTATTCTTCGCGGAATGCTCTTACCATCAAAAATATGGCCAATCACAGGAGTGGGTGAGTGAAACGGTTACCGAGATCCCTGAACGATCGCGCTTGGATGTGGCGCTGATCCAAGCTCGGGAGCAATCGTCACCTGGCTCCAACGTCGTGTCCAGCAGCCTCGCCGTGAAGTGCCAGAGCATCGCGTCCTTCTCACATCCCCCGTTCTTCCCATGCCTCTTCCGATGCCGGGCTCTCCCTCTGCGTCATGGGCCGTCTACAAGGCGCGCTTCAGGACTATCTTTGAAGGCGCAGATCCGCGGGTTTGCACCGCGTTCTGGCTATTCGGTACGTGTTGCCTGGCTGCATCAAAACCATACCTGATAGGGCACATCGCAACGCGAGGTCTAACAGCTCCCAGGCCTCATCAACAATGTGCTCTACGTTATCATCCTCTCAGCAGCACTCGATCTCGTGGGCCCAAGCGTCCCCAAAGGTGTGGTCCTGCTCGCCGATGTCATCCCCTCCTTCATCACGAAGCTGTGTGCCCCGTACTTTATCCACAAGATTCCCTATAACATAAGAATCCTCATTTTCGTGGGGCTGTCGGCTTGCGGCATGCTGATCATCTCTCTCACTCCCGCCGAACAGGATTTGAAGACGGTATATATCAAAATGAGCGGTATCATTCTGGCCAGCTTGAGCAGCGGTGGAGGCGAGCTGAGTTTCCTTGGCCTGACCCACTACTACGGACAATTTGCGCTCGCGTCCTGGGGATCTGGCACTGGAGGCGCTGGCCTGGTTGGAGCCGGAGCATACGCGATTGCCACGACGGCGTTGAAGATTGATCCTCGCACAAGCCTGCTTGCATTTTCCTTCTTGCCCGTGATCATGCTCATTAGCTTTTTCTTGATTCTGCCTCGCGGGCCCCTGCATGCATCGACCAAGCGCACTGAGTACGATGCTATAGACAGCACCGAGGGAGAAATGGATGATGAGGACGGGGGTCAAGAAGAGCACGAGGGACTGCTGGCAGCCTCCACACATTCCTCGTCGGCCCGCAGTTTCAACGCTGCCAGCACCAGGAAAATAGATCGGGCATGGAGAAGCTTCAAAGCCAACCTCAAGAGATCACAGGGTCTCTTCTTCCCATAGTATGGATGCTTTCTTCAGCCAGCGTACATGATGACTGACCTCTTTCAGCATGCTGCCACTCCTGCTCGTCTACATCGCAGAGTATACCATCAATCAGGGGGTTGCGCCTACCCTCCTGTTTCCTCTCAAAGATAGTCCATTCCAGCACTACAGGTCGTTCTATTCGACTTATGGTGCCATCTACCAAGTGGGCGTCTTCATCTCACGCTCATCCACGCCATTCATCCGCATTCACCACCTGTACCTGCCCTCATTCCTGCAAGTGCTCAATCTGTTTGTGCTCACCATGCATGCCCTCTTCAACTTCATCCCCAGCTTCTACATCGTGTGTCTCATCATCTTCTGGGAGGGTCTGTTGGGTGGGCTGGTGTACGTGAGTACCTTTGCGGAGATCACAGACAACGTGCCCAAAGCCGACCGTGAATTCTCCCTAGGGGCGACCTCGGTGAGCGACTCTGGGGGTATCTGCATCGCAGGATTCGTTGGTATGGTTTTTGAGGTGTGGTTATGCAGAGAGCAGGTTCATAGAGGACGAGATTACTGCATGCGGCAATAAAGAAAGAGTGGAGCCAAAGAAACAACAACTGGTGAATTCTGCTGAATTGGGAAAGGCTGCGGGAAGGCGCGTGTGTTGTTGTGGCAAGGTCTAATAACTTTCCAAACTTGCAGGTGCAGTTGAGCGGTGACCCCGCAATTCTACTCTCTTTTCCTCCCAGGCGTGCGACAACAACACAACCAGAGCACACCGGCCCCGGCTCCATGCCACCCACCAAACAGGTATCTCTCTCTGCAAAGCAAGAGTCGTGGGGCCCGTCACCGTCACTGACCGAGTGCAGCCAGAGTCTTTGGCTGCTAAGCTGAGCCGCGCACACATTGCCTCCATCGAGGAGCACCTTGGTGTAGCACCATTGGAGGCTATTCCACCGGCTTACAGGGCACCGGCCAAATACCCCTTGAGTGTTAGCCTCGTTGCTGCGCTTGCTCAGCTCGCTGCGCGAATCCCAGATCTCGATCGGATTCAAGAGCGGCTCGCCCGGGCAGCTTCCCAAAGGCTTCAAGATCCAGAGGTATTATTAAATCCGTACCTACGATACCTCCAGCCCAGCGACGTCTATTCGGTGCTCAACGCTCTCGTCAAAGGCCAGTCAAGTCCCTCGACTAGGACACGCGTTGAGAGCGACACGAGCGCAAGTGCAGCTGCCAATATCCTAGATTCTGTGGCTTCAAACACCACCATGGCAGAGGACGACGCCATTTCGAGCCTATCCGCTGGCCGGGCTTCCAAAAACCAAGCCAAAGGTAGAATTTCTGACTGGACAAATCAGCTGAAACCAGTTCCACGGAAACCAGCTAACGGACAACTTCCCAAAGGGACAAAAGGTGGTGCTTCAACCAGACTTCCGCTGCCGGTGCCTACTTCAAGCCCGCTGCCAATCCTCGACACTGGCAATCAGTTGAAGCGACCTCGGAACAGGTCTCCTGAACCTAAGAATGCTAAGCCTCGTCGGTCGCACGCGAGCAGTGACTTTGCTGCTTCAGAAAACTCAGAAGTTGGTGCATTGCCACGCTCGTCGTCTTCTCTGCTAGCTAAAACAATCAAGAGCCATCTTCAATCACTACCTATCACGAATATTAGGCAGGGGAGGTCCACCATTGAGCCTGAGAAGAAAGATCGACCAAAGAGGAACCAAGGACCAAAGAGTTCACCAGAGAGACGTCAAGCCAATTTTGATGACCACGCTTTCTTCTTCAACCTGACCGACAAGCTTCACCGGAAAGCTGTCAATCCAACCCGGATCGATGACATAGTTAACTTCACTGATTTCGACAATGTCAAATACCCTGTGGAGGTTGCCATCCCGGGACAGAAGGGTGAGTACTGGGAGGCTCGAAACCAAGAGGAGTTGCGCGACGAAAAAGAACGGCTCTCGAAGCGGAAACGTGGCAGCCCACAGACAGAGACGACAACAAGCCCCCACCAGTCTCATGCGCCTCTGCTACTCTTGTCAGCCAAGGCACTGCTCGATAACCATGTCCGGACGTTGTCCGATAACATGTTCTTTGTCAGTGCAGCTGCGCAAGGGAGTAACAACAAATGGAGCATGGTGGAACGTAATAAGATCGACAAGCTGAGGGACAAATTCATGGAAGCGATTCATCAAGCTCAGTACGAGTACGGCAAGGGGCTTGACGAGCTGAACGTCTCCTTCCAACTGAACAAACCCCAAGCTGAGCAAGAGTCCGAGGACGATGGACCGTGGGTGCCAATAAACCGAAAGAGCAGGAACACGAGTGAAAAGAGCGGATAATGGCTTCTAGACTAGCATGGCTAGTTCAGAGGGAGTGTTGACTGGTATCGAGAGATTCGGAGGGGCGGATACAATCAGATGGTGTTATTCTTGAAGACGTGTAAGAAGAGGGCGAGTGTCGTGTTCCATGCTACATGTTGAGGTTGTCGCTTCTGGTTCTGAACATTTCTTCAAGCTCCAGTGTTGCAGACTCCATGTCATGCGGGAACAAAGGGGGGTGCATTCGAGCATGTGTAAGTGAGCTAGGATATGAGCCAGTCTCAAGACGATGATGTAAGAAGGATGGGACAAGGCCAGTCGTCGCCCGCGTAACTGGCTCCACCGATTTGTTGTTGTTTGAAGTGTCTTTTTCTCCAGCAGAACCCTTTCGTGTAGCAGACCTCGGAGCATCGATTGTTTAGTAGGATATATACCCCATAGATTATGACAACCAACCCTAATATCACATTAAACACAAATCCTTTCCACACAAAAGTAACCTGGTGTTTTCGGTCGATCAATCAAATCATCTAGAATACACTATGCTCACACCCCACACATCCTCCTTTTCCGGCCTCTCCTTTGCTTCCTCCAAGGTTCCTTTCCAGCTAACCCATGTCTCTCTAATGCACCACAAGTATATTTACAAAGTGTCCTTGAGAAGCTTGTTCATCTTTGCCATTTTGGCCGAAACGGAGAGGTCGATGGTGCGGTCGCCAATCTCGACAACCAGGCCGCCGCGGATGTCCGGGTTCACTTTGGGCACGACCTTGAGCTTCTGGCCCTGGCCGACGAAGGCGGATTTGGTCACGGCGGATTCGAGGCGCGAGAGCGTGCGGTTGTCTAGCGGCTGGGTGGGTGTTAGTATGGTATTCTGTAATTGGTGCAACAGTCTCTAAGTCGTATATGCTAGGGAATCTCAGTGTTGCTGTGCTCTTTCTTCCGTGGAATCTCAATCCAAGGATAACCTACCGCAGCACTGGTAACCACCAACTCAATCTCCCCCCTCGCCGCACCCATCAAGACGCCAAACTTCTCGCACACGGACTCGAGTACACCCAACCGGTTGTTATCAGCCAATGTAGCCAGCAGATTCTTGACGATGCCATCCTTGTCGGCGCCGCCAAGGTGCTTCTGGAGCTCGGCTATGATTTCCTTCTTGTCTGAGACGTTGAGCGTGGGCGCGCTGATGAGCGCCGAGAGCTTGGGTTCCTTTTTGAAGACAGCGGAGAGGCCGTCGAGGGCGCGGGCCGTCTGGTCGAGCGCAGAGCTTTTGGCGGCTGCTGTGTACTATGCGGGAAAAATGTTGTTAGCGGGGCTATCTGGGCCATTGAGGGGGTTCCACATTCTCTGGGGGGGATTGGGGAGTGGTAATTGGAGGAGAGAAGCGTACCAGTGCAGAGGCGTATGTTCCATCGATGCCGAAGAGGGCGACGGGCGGCTTGACGGCTGCTCCGCTCGGTGCGGCAGGAGTTGCGTAGCTCCGTGTGGAGGCGACGCGGGCAGCAATGGGTGCGCGGGGAGCGCCGGCTCGGAGAGCGGTGCTGAGAGCCCGGGATGTGAACATTTCGATGGTACAGGAGATGGTGGGTTGCGGGTGGAGGGCTGGAGGTGTCGGTAACTAGAGACAGGTCGAGGTCTTCAAGATGCGCGAAATCGGCTTAGTCAGGGTTGTGGTCCAAGCGCGCAACTTTTCAACTTTCGGCGGTGGTTGAGGCATCATTGAGAAAGTATTTCTCCTTTGCTTCAAAATATTAGAGCTGGGCTTGGAGGCTGAGATAAACTCCATAGATTTTCCACTGGTTCCACACGTAACCCGGGGTTTGCGACTTCACTTTGGTACGCAAGTTCTCCCCTTTCCAGGACGTTCAGACCCTCATGGCCTGGCACGACTATAAACTCCCTCTTTCTAAGTTTGGATATGTAGCCAAGATCTCCTCATTCTTTCTGAACTTCATGTTTTCTCTTTTTTCCTCGAGCATCAATCTTTCAATGATTAGTCGGATGTTTCCGCTCCACCTCAACGAGGACCCTCTCACACTGAAGGATATGATCTTGCCCTTCTATTATTTGGACTTCTGCCTCCTTTCAACACCTCTTTCACCTGTGTGTCGTTATCCGTTCCCTGTGTAAAATTGCACAATACAGTTTCCAGGGGTCTCCTTATCATGGTCCACAATCACTCCTATCAGGTGGGACGCAGCCAAGGTGAAGGTGAACTCCTCACTTGCGGAGGAGCTCACTTTCCCCTTCACCAGGCCCATAAAAAGTGTGCTCCCCCCGCTTTCAATCTTTCCTCCTCGTCTTTCGTCAACCACCAGACTTGCAACCTTCTCCTAGTTGCCTCAATTGATTTTACCCTTTCTCAAGTCACACACGTCTCAGCATGGACTTGAAGATTGATACCGACCCGAAGACGCCCCCTCGTTTGAGCGGTGCTCAGATCTTGACCCCCCCGCCGTCCGGAACTAAGACTCCAAAGCGTCTCCGTTTCTTGGAAGAGTTTCTCAACGACCAAGAGGCTAAGCGAGTCTGCTCTCCAAAACTGGAGAGCTTCTTCGATCAACCCCAAGCCGAAGTCTCTGTGAATAATGACTCCGCTCCGCTGTTTTCCGGCGTGTCTTCAGCGGATGTTAATGATGGTAATCCAGCTGCTCAGATATTGGAATCGTAGTAGCTCACAAACCATGAAGTTAACGCCAAGAATACTATCTCCACGAGCGAGAACCGTTATGCAGTGGAGGGTATCGAGGAGCCGAAAACCATCACAGAAGTCGATCAAAAGAGCGAGGTTGCCGGACAGATTATAGCTATCGATAACATCGAGGAGCTCGCTGACGCCGCGGATGTTATCGACGTCGATACTTCTAACGAGGCTACCGCGACTCAAGAAACCGCCCAGCGTGTCCTAGCTGGAGAGCTCAAGGACCTTGCGATCGATTTTATGGCCCTACCCAAGGAAATCCGCAACAAAATCTACGAGCTCCTCCTCGTCGTCCCCGCCCTAGTCGCCCCTCGCCAAAATCGCACAGCCTCGCACGAAAACTGTCGAGCCTTCTTATACACTGAAGAGCTCTGTCTGCTCCCCGGTATATGTTTTGTACTCACCCAAACTACCTCTAGCGGCATGAAAAAGCCATTTCACCGATACCAATACATCAACGTTGCCATCCTTCGCATAAGCAAAAAGGTCCACGCCGAGGCCGCCGATGTCCTCTATGGCATCAACGACTACGACATCGCCAATCTCAGCTCCGAATCCGCCCCTGCAGCAGACTTCAAGTGTCGCCTCTTCCCTCGCAAGTACCAGATGCTCGTTCGCAACATCACTCTGCGTGGAAACACGATCTACACCTTCAGATGGATTCTTACGAGTGGGCTCAAAGATCTCAAGGCTGCGTACGGCTCCCTCAGTCACTTGATGCTTCTATTGGAACTCCCGTCCACGCGTAAGGGTTGGGCTAAGGCGTATTCGCGCGGGGATAGAGAGAAAGATGAGCTTTGGATTACGCGGCTTCGCGACTCGATGGCTAAGGATATCTTTGGGTGTGAGGGCGTGCTCAAGAGCATTCCGATCTGGATCGATATCAAGGTCGTTTTCGAGGGCGAAGAGTACATCTCCAGCTCTGATATTGACGACGAGGGGATGACGGCTCTGGTGCAGAAGTCGGAGCCTGAGATGGATTCCGAGGAGCGAGAGGAGGAGGTCCGCAAGCGGATGGCGTTGAAGAAGGCTCTGCCGCAGGCGTTCGAGTTGTTCAAGCGTGGCCATCGGCGCTGAATGAAGAGTGGGTAGGTATCCACGACTATTACGACGACCCGAATTTCGTTCTTCAACTAAGTACTGATGAAATAGACCATGGTTAGGTCTTTAGGAGTGGGGAGCGGGGATATGTTTCCATTGGACAATGGCATATTCAGCAGCGTATTGCTCATCTGGCGGCGCTATGTATTGTTCCTCTCTCGTTCAACCTCTTCACACGGCTTCCACTTCCCCTAATCCCCTCCCTTTTCATCCCGATTGTCTTGCTCAGTTCTTACACATCAGCCGTCCATGATGGGGGGCTCAGCTTGCCAACTTCTTGTTTTCTTTGAGTGCAAAAGCATTGCAAATAATAGAGCCAGCATCCGTAGATGGGCTGGCGTAAACCGGAATTCAGGGCTCCGAGTTCCTCGAATATCAGAGATGAAACTATGGTCTTTTCAAAGATGGCAAAACGGTATTATAGACACTGGCGTCGGATGCTCGTGATTGGCCTTCGTTTTCTTTCTGCTCGCTGAATAGATATATGGGATCCACTGCTTCAACATGTCATCACAGTTCATAACTTCGTGTGTGTCTGTGCCGCAAGAGCATCTGAACGCTGTCGACACTGTCACATGTTATACAGTTGTCCGTTTCTGAAAGTGGTTTACGATCAAAGAAGGTCAATACATCACGAACTCAACGCCGCAGATCATGTTGACATTATCGAACGTAATTCCTGTCGTGGTATCTAGAGAGGCAGATATCTGCCAATGTCATTCATGTCATTGTGACTATGCAGACCACCAGATACATAAGCGAAGACCCCGTTTTGCCCTGACCGATGCACCATGAAAGCACCCAAACAATCTTCTACTTCCTCAGGAGACGCTGGTAGAAGGCGAGCTCCTCACCCTCAAGCACGTAACCATCGCAACGACCGCTCTGACCGGGCCTGGAGGAGATGACGGCGAAGAGACGACCAGCCTCGAACTGCTTCTCCAACGCGGACTCGACCTTGCCGGAAGCTGCGAGGCGGGTAGCCTGCTTCTTCTCGACGCTCTTGGACTTCTTCTTGTCCTCCTCTTTCTCGCCGGCCTTGGCCTGCCTCCTGCGACCGAGAGATGAACCGTAGTGGGCCTCGAAGAACTGTCGGAAGGGCGCAGCGTCGATCTGGACGACGGCGGACTTGGTGAGGGTGTTCGTGCGGACGAGCTCGTTGTTGGACGGATGGTAGGCGACACCGATGACACGGGTCTTGCGGGCAACACCCTCAGATCCCCAGGCGAAGTTGCCGGAGTCGAGACGCAGAGCACGGAACTTGCGGTTGCCGCCGCGGGTGCGGACAAGATGGATACGCTTTGCGCCAATACGGGTATTGGCGGGCTGGCGACCCTTCTCGAAAGCCCTAAGCCATGTTAGACATGACTGTAGAAGCGATCGGGTTATGCATACCTCTTCTTGCGGTAGTATGCACGCTTTGCGCCAGAGGCGGAGCGTTTGTGACGGGAGTCGCGGGAGATACTGCGTGGTGTCAGCGGTGGCCGATGGAGGGATGTGGAGGGCAGCGAATATACCCCATGATTGCGGTGGCTCAGAAGACTATTGGTGATATGTTAGCTTTTGTTGCTGGACAGTAACTGGCGCTTTGAAATTTCTGCCGCAACCCAGCAAACACCGATTGAGGCTCCTTCGGTGCCGCGCACGCTTCGTCATCTCTGGCAGGGCAGAAGGTGAGGTATCGAGGACTGGTGAGGAGGAGGTCCAATGGAGCATGCTGAGGCCGCCGCAGCTCGACGGGCGATTGACGGGTTACTGAAGATCGACGGATCTCTGAAGCTGCTGGAAGACGCAATGTAGGCACAACTTACCTGTGTGGAGTGTCTTCGTTCGCAAGGGGTGGTTGTCGTTGGCGATGGAGCGGGTCGAGAAATTGAGGTTGGTGTTTCGTGGGTCGAAATTCAATGCTCGCTTAGTGGTGTGCGCTAAACGCATCGAGCGTTAGCGTTGGTATGCCAAGCCAGCACGTGCTCATCTCCTCTCTCCTTCTCTCTACATTTTCGATCGTCCTCGCAGACCTCGCAGACGTCACCGACCACTCGCTCCAACGCTTCTGAAATTTGCTGTCATTCCCTTCTTTGCATGGTCTGGACAAAAGTTTATGCGAAACTTTCGAGACGATAGTGGGATGTGCAAGGCAATCAGGTTCTTCTCCTCACTATCGCTCGACATAAACATGATACATCTGCACGACCATCTGCTCCTTGTCCTTTCAGGCTAGTCCTTTCCTTCTCCTCCCATGATCTATGCGGATAGAAGTCACCTGTTTTCTTCCTTCTTTCCGTCGGTGTCAACCTTTTCTCCGGTCTCTCCCAACTATTGCCTGCAGTCGGCTCTCGGGACAAGTGCAACCGTAGCCAGAACTCGTGCAAGTCGAAGGCGGGTAGCTACATTCCATTCCCGAGCAAATGTATTTTGCACAGTAGTTATTGCCACTCGACTCGCTGAGGCGCCCATAGCGCTATAAGACGGGAAAGACGGAAGCCTGCATTGGTGTTGATTTGGGCAGCCACGCATTCTGCTTCCACGGAGGTCCGCCGAAGATGGATTTCCAAGGTCTGCTCCCTTACCAGAGCTCCTGGTCGAGATCATATCGCACACAAATCTTCCCCCGAGTGGAAAAAGCTACAAGAGAAGGTATTCGTTGAACCAAACGTCAATACTTAACACGGTCTGCAAGCTATCAACACGAACGGCTCTTGTGAATTAGTGCTGTAGCACAGCAGTTAGTGCTTCTCGGCCGCTGGAATTCGTGACCTCAGCATGTGCTCTCCCGTGCGTGCTTGTCTTGTAGCACTGGTTCTCCTCGGTGCAGCGCTTGTCTAACCCAAACCTTGACACCCAGGACATGCCTTGATTCACAGGACACAAACAGCCACTTCTTTAACTCGATCTCACGGCAGCGGGTTCGGCTTTTGTGTGTTTCAGACCAAGGCCATTTGGAATTGGGCGGCTAAGCACTGCACAGAACGGCTGTGGAGGCTTCTAGCGGAACCACACATCGAGCCCGACCACCCCGGCCCCACGCGAATTCCCCAGGAATTCTATCAATCAGAAGCCCGGATGTCTGGGGTCAGAATCCGGAATTTTACTATTGGATGAGAGGTACCGGCTGAATGTCCTACCCCCGTACGGACCGGGTCGCCGCCGGCTGCCAGCCTCGCTGAGCGTTACACTCTCCAAAATCGACTTTGCTGACATTGGCCTTGGAACATAGAGATCGGACAACGGACACTGAGTGGGCGAGAGTTGACCATTGAACGACGTGAAGATGTTTGTATGTACAACTTTGCCAAGTTCGATGAGCTTCCTCTGGCTGAATCAGTAACCCTATGGATACTTACACCACTCTTTGTCCTCGGCCGGACATCAAACTTGGCCCTACTGTTTACAACTCCCAGCTACCCACTGCGGCTAGATCGTCTCCCCCGCTGTCGCGGCTTATGGCGACGAGCAGGGATCGAGGTTTCGCTACGTTGTCCAGAATGAGAAGGATTAGTTGCAAGCACCCAGTGGACGTATCACGACTGGTTCCCTTTCGCCTACAATTTATCCCATGCAACCTTCAGCCACTCCACACTCGGGACGATCCCAATGGACAGGGTAGCCCCTCAAACTTTTCATGCCAACCTAATCAACAGCAATATACATAAATGCCATATACTGGCGTTCTCGACTGCCTTCCATTCATCAGCCGCCAGGAAATCTGCTCGTGGTTGCGTCGTACGAGGAAGGTCACGGAGAATTCTCCTTCATCTTTCTTGATTGCTGCTGAGCGTCTGATAACTCGTGTTCATCATAGTGCTTCCGTGTAGTCCTCTGTAAGAAGCCCATACCTCTCTTCTTCATGTCACGTCTGTCGTAGCCCTCGAGTGTGCGCATTTCTTGTCTGTCCCTTCCGCCATGTTCTCACTGCGTCATGGAAAACATGCTGTGTTTCCCTTGTGCCAAACTTTATGCTTATGTGCAATATGGGTTCAAGCCACAACAGCGTTTCCCCAGGCAGGTGTGTTGTGTCTCCGTTCATCCTTAATATCACTCACAGCACTGACGTTGGCGTTGCAGCGGCCGAAAGCAATGGGTCGATAGCGAGTCTCCCAGAGACGTTCGCTCTGGCACCAAGTATGAATGCTCCACAGAAGATTCGTCTCGAGGTGTCTGTAACTGACTTTGGTGTCTCCTCGTCCACAGAGTTCACGGGTCTTATCCCATCTGCGCCGATCCCGTCTGCACCTGTCTTCACGGGTCTAATACCTTCAGCACCAGCACCGCCAGGATTGATACCCTCAGCGCCAGCACCGCCAGGATTGATACCCTCAGCACCAGTACCGTCAGGACTAATACCATCGGCACCACTCTCGACCCTAAAGTCATCCCAGCCAGCACCCTCGGGCTTAATACCATCTCAACCACCGCCATCGGGCTTGATCCCATCGCAACCGCCGCCATCGGGCTTGATACCATCGCAACCGCCGCCATCAGGCTTGATCCCATCGCAACCGCCGCCATCAGGTCTCATCCCATCTCAGCCTATGCCATCAACAGAATCTCCAACGCAAATCGTACCATCTGCATCTGTGCCTACTTTGATCATACCTTCTGCTTCGAAAGACACTGTGATATTGACTTCATCACTTGCCACCAACGGATCAAATGGCCCTACAACTCTGGGGCCTATGGCATCAACAGAAGAGCCTCTGAGACCAATACCAGCACCGACAACCGCACCTGGTGATCCGGACGGCCATCACGAGATTACAGAACCAAACTTCACCGCCACTTTGCCATGTAGAGGATGCTCGCCCGTCATTGAGATATCCAGAACAGGATTCGTCGACTGGCCTACGACGCCGATCGCTGAACATGATAATGCCGGTCCCACTTCACCCACTGCCCCGCCTAAAGCGACCATTACAGCTGGGTCATCCCACCTCGTCATCAGCAAAGAATCAACGGGCGCAAACTTTGTCGTTGGCAATCCCACCGGGGGCTCTACAACCGTGACCCCCGGTCAAACAATAACCTTCGACAACACCCCAATCGTGATCCAGACTACAGCCTCAGGCGCCGACCCTGAAGTCATAATAGGAACCTCTGAGACGCGCACCACCGTCGCCCTTAAACCTCCATCCCACGACGACCCACAACCCCAAATCACCGAAGCGCCAGTCTTGCAACCCATCACCATCGGCACCCAGACCATTTCCGCCGAAGGCCCGAACTACTATGTCATAGGGTCGCAAACGCTGTCCCCAGGCAGTCCCGCAATAACCGTCGACGGAACAACAATTTCGCTCGCCCCCTCGGCTACCGCACTCATCGTAAACGGCGAAACGACAACCCTGGTTCAAGCATTTGGCGCCATATACACATCGACTGCTATGCCACTCATCACCCTCTTCAATACGGTATACACTGCCAATCGAGCAGGATACTACATTCTCGGCCCTGGCACAACGCTCATCGCTGGTGGCCCGCCCATTACGGTGTCGAATACGGTCGTTAGTCTCGAGCCGCATGGGACGGAGGTCGTGGTACAGGGTGCGACGAGTACGCTGGCACCTATCACTACGATTGTGACGTTGACGAGGGGTGGAGGGGGTGTTGGTGGGGCGGGCTGGTCGAGTTACCCGGGGGGCAACTTTGCGCAAAGTACGGGGAGCATATTACCAAGTATAGGGGCGGCGAATGGGAGGGGAGTGATGGTAGGAGGGATGTTGATGGAGGGGTGGGTTGGAATGGTCATGCTGGTTGGGGCGGTGGCCTTTGGATGGCTCGGGGTGTGGTTATAGATGAGGAACTACGGGGGGAAGCTTGGTGGGAAGTGATGTGCAGATGATTACATGTATTATGTGGATACCCATGGTAGGCGTTATTTGGCTACATACTCATTGCTTTGAAGGCGTTTGGGCGAATGGACACCCAGGGTATGGCAGGTAGCTATTTGTTATTAGAGTTAAAAGCTCAGTATAAAGGTAGTTTGCGAAATCAACAACACATATGTTCACATGCAAGACTACGGATGTATAGGAGCGTTCGAAAGGCTTCTTGGGCTCGATAGAGGGTGTCAGATGTTTTGAGACGAGCACTTCATACACTGGAATCTGATCTTGATGGACACTCTACAGAGGCAAGGGGCGTTGAAGGCGATTAGATTACTACGGTGTTAGTGCGCCACGAATCTCGCCACAACCACTCCATTTTCCATGGAATAATTCCATAATGTCTATACAACGGATGTACCTTGGATGAACAGCGGCCCCACGCTCAGATATATGAAGAAAGAAAGGCCTTTGAGCGCCTTGGAAGGTTCAAGTGTGTATCAAGGACCTACTACACCCTGTTGGCCCATCATCTTTGCCAGAGAGATGCTGTTAAATCATCCACTATGACAATATAATCTCAATGCAATCATCGGATATCGCGAATTAGAATCCATATCAAGGCAGTCCAAAGGGGAAAGAATGGAAGGCAAACATCGCGAGCCTCTCCTTCTCTCATCGGTGGACCCCCCCACCCCCCCAACTATTCAACCTCTTCAACCCATCTACCTCATGACTTACACTGCCCTCCACACTTCCCAATACTGAACTGCATGTGGTGGATAGACTTGGCTTTGAAGTATAGATGTTGGGTCTTCTCTGAATCTTTCACCCCTCCTATCCATCCCAATTCTATAACCCTCCCCTCGTTCAATTACCGCATCAAGCCATGTCCCACACCCCATCGAGCCAAACCAGGCCCCCGGCGGCAGCTAGCACCGTACCTCTCGCCTCGTCGTACGTTCCCTCTCCACAATCTACTAGCACCACGACCACAATCAGTCCACAGTCTGCACCACAGACATCGGGGCTGAAAGGCTCACCCAAGTCCTCTCGCCATAATACTTCAATCCATTTCAACCTTTGGGACTTTCTAGCACGCACGATGGGAGGGGCTGACGCTTTGTATGGTCAGAGACGATAGATGGGATGGTATGGCTTATTGTAGACATCCGTTTATGTTTGGGTGAGATTGGGATGGGATGGAATGGAATGGGGCGGGTGATGTCTCTGTTGGGTATGTGCGCAGCGTGCGTGCTGGTTCTGGGTGTCGGACGTGAAAGGGAAGAGAGAGGTATTTCGAGAAGAGGAGTGTGCGTAATGGGAATGGAGATGGGAGAGGGTGTGGTATATAAACTGTTTCCATATCCGGAGATTTGGAGATTATCGCAATAGCAATAATGGCCACTGCTACAATACTTCATCCCACATTTCCACGTCTACATCTAATCCGTATTCACGTGGCCGTCAAAGCCCACCTTAGAGCGAAGATGCGGCAATCATTGTCCCACCTCTCTCTGATTTCTTTCTCTAGTACAGCATTCGCAACGCATGATGTAATCGCTGAGGTCCTCGATCCAACGTGGGAACACCATGTCCAAAGCGCGAATGATCTGTTACCAGGCATCGACTGGACATTCACTGCAAAGGAAAGAAAATGTTCCCGGGAGCAGTTTGGTATCCTATTTGAGGCGACGCGGATAGGAGTCGAGATGATGAAGAAAACGGGTCGCACCATGGACGAGGACTTCGGAACCGTGGGTTTCAATTGCGACTTTATGAAGAACAAGCAGTGGAAAGACACAGATAAGTGGGACACTGCAAAGCGTAAGTAGCCTCTATATGGTGAGCTCAGCTCGAGGATTACATTGCTCGTGCTGATGCGCGAATTGTAGACAAGTATCCCGCCGTGGCCGCAAGGCCAATCACCAAGCCCCACCGAGATAGGCGTCAAGACAAAGCTGCGTCCTACTGCGTGGAGCCTTGGTGGTCCCAGGGCTGCACAGGAGTAGGGAAGAAGAATGTGTAGGTTTTAACCTTGCCCATCTTTCCACACACATATATATATGTGGATACTGGCCGAGGGCTCGTAGTGCCGCATACTTCTCAGGCACATACCCACAAATCAAAGAGCTGGGACAAGAAAGGGGGCGTGGATCTCATGATACAATGTACAAGTTCACAGCCACCGTCATAAATTTTGGACAGGACGTTGAAGCACATAAACTACCAGACCCAAAGCTTCCGCCCTTTATCCAGCATCTGACCCACACTTTCCTACGAGCATACCCTCATCCATGAATGGGTCCATGACAAAAGAACCGATCCCGTTTCCGAAGAACGTGTTGGTGATCTCGGTGACGATTTCGGCATAGGCAAAGTGGCGATGTACGGTTCGGACTACTGCCGAAAGTATGCCTGGAGACAGGTCTTGAATCAGAGCAAGAAGCGGACTGACGCACAGGATGTTATATCATCCCTACCGATGACCAATGCGGACAGCTTTGCTTGGATGATCACTTACAACTGGGTTCAAGGCATATTACATTGGGCTGACAATGGGGTACCAAGACCGGCGACCAAGAAACGGGGTGGTAACGAGAATGTTGAAGATTTGGGTGGGTAAGATACTTGGGGGTGGAAGCCTGAACCAGCCAATCCTGACAAGTATCCGGAATGGAACACGTGGAACCCGTCCAATTGTCCTCTTTGCGTTGTCACAAAAGGCGGATGGATTGCAGTGTCAGTTTGTTCCAATCCCACAATACGCGGGCACTCCAATCCCACAATACGCGGGCACTCCAATCCCACAATACGCGGGCACTGACATCATACAGGGAAGGATATCGCGTTCTACAGGACAACGGCGAGGTAGGTCCTGCCTGCACACATTGCACCTGTGACAACTCTAGACCAGACAACAATCCTCGGGCAACCGACTTGCCCTTGACGGACCCGAAATGTGGCGGATATCATGGTAGACTACTGGCCGCTTATGTTGTCCCCGCCCCGGACCCCTCAGCACTAGTTCTCCCAGCACCAGCTTCAGTACCAAAACCAGAATCAGCGCCTCCGCCAAAGCTTGTCTCTGCACCCAACTATGCGCCAGGAACGTGTGGTGTTCACGCCTCCTAATGGGACGACTGTGAAAACGAATAGACCGGCCTCTCCTGCGAGGTCTTGATTTACCGATAACCTGCACAACCAGACTGGGGTCATGCAGAAGGCGTCTTGCAATGCTGGTAATACTATGGGCGCTGGAAGCAGATTGCGAAGTGCCCTTGTGGTTTCTGGCCAGAACCGTGGTTCCTGTATCCAGTTCTCATATGGGGAGCGACTCGTGGAGGTCTGAGGATAAGAGGCTGTGCAAAGTAGGTGGTTGGGATCCAGAGTTTGATGGGTGCTTTGCCGGGAAGGGTCGGGCATCAGCACGGCAGATGGACTGCAGCTTCGCCTGCTAGGCGAAAGAAATCTTGGGGATGCGTGCGACGATATTGTGTTTATTGTTTGCATTCTGCGAAGGCGTTGGAGAGCGTGCATAGCTGTCTTTGACTCTCATTTGTCTTACCCCCTGATCCCTATCTCGGCAGCTTTCACCTGCTCTATAGTTGTTCGCCCCAGTCCCTCTTTAGCATAGAAATCCATTGGATACAGATTGTTTCTCCCCTTCTTCTGCAATTGCTCGCTTCCCTCCTCTTCATCTAGCCATGGTGCATCCTTGACACCGAGGGCAACAAGCGCCTCATACGGGCTCAATAGAGGTTTGGCGAAGGCATATCCCCAGTCGATGCTTAATCTTGGACACGCAATCTGGACCCATGCATCCACATCAGACATCATAGCTAGCTTCCCGGGAAAGATCTCGGATAGGAGGAGGTTGATAGAGGGTATGTTTCGACGTTTGAGCTCGTTCTCGATGAGCGTTAAGGTGTGTGGGTTACCCTGGCGACCTAGTGCGCCAAGAATGATACCCCATCTCTTCGCTTTCCTTGCTGTTAGAATTGCTGTCCGCCGGAGTGAGTAGAGAGACTCGTGCTCGTACGTCTCGTGTGTTAGACGCCGTGAATACGGATCGTAGCGGTATGCGGGCAGTGAGGGGTTTGCGATCATGGCGCTTTCCAAGTGAAATCTGCCATCTCCAAGGTATAGAAGCATGTCTGGAACCTCCTCTTCTTTCCCTTTTGCATTAAACTGTCCAGGCTTGATAGCCATGGATGGTGATGTGCAACCTAATATTTCTCCTCTTGACAAGGGCGATATTTGCGGGACAATCGGGTTGTAACCTTCCCGGCGGAGTATGGGCACAATGCCATGGATAGTGGCGTTGAACTGGATGGTGCCCAGCAAAGCGATTGTCTTCCCTGTCTGGAAGTTTTCTGTGATGGTGCTGAGGAGATGTTGCGTGTCGATGCTGATAGAAACAAAGATGTACAACGTAGCAATTTTGGTAACAGCAACTGGTATCAAACAACTGTGCGCATAGTGTATTAGGAGGTCACACCCCAAGGCTGTTGCGGTGAAGTCATCAATGCAACAGGCGCCGTACGTCACATCGCCCATTATGAGCGTGGATGTGCCCGGGCAAAACTGCGTCAGGATGTCTGATATCGTCGTCGCAAATAGCAGCAGCCCTTCCGGGAACTGCAGGGCTATCGACTTCGCACCTGAGGTCCGTATCCGGTGGATGCATTTGTGAATCTCGAAGTTGTAGTTGGACGGCAGCAGGGCGATGGCGTCGTTGATATCCTTGTCGTAGAGAATTGAGTCGGGGATGTTGTTTAGGGCGCGTGCAGTCCGCCGCGGCTGGGCCACTTGGATGGCGCTGCTGTCCTCGATATTGGCATTCGGATCCACTGATGCTGCGGGTTTATCCGTAGTCTTCCTGCCCACAAAACGTCGCTTTGGCTGCCGTTGTACTGGGACTGGTTCTTCAACTATCCCATCTTCTGTGGAGGGCCCCAGGTTTGTGGCTGCGCGGTCTTCTTCCATTTTGTATGTGACTCGAGTTGTGTTTGTGGTGTGGTGAGGGGATGGTGAGTGTGGGGTGGGAAAAGGTCGGGACATGAAAAAACATCTAAATCTGCATGAATCGACACCTTAGATTTACCTTCCCAATAGCGTAGTTTGGGTCTGACGAATAGGGGAAGCGGGAATCGTTGGGCCTCGTGATCGGATACTAATGTGGTAATGGCAGTGATCGACACCTGCTGAACAAAACCTTCCTATTTGGGTATATTCAAGATGCAGGGTCCTCCTGCATGGCCGCTTGTCCCCATTCGAAAAACCTTCGACAACCACCACCCCTCGTCATGGACCGGCTGGAGGAGTACAATCTGTATGTGCTCGGCGCCATCGGGGCTGCAACAGTCCTCTTGTTGTATTTTCTGCTCAGGACCGACGCCGAAGTTGCTGTTCCATATAATGTTGCGCCCCCTGATCAGGCCACGCCTGGCTGGAAGGGCGACGTGCTGGAGAAGCCGTCGTTGAAGGTCGGCCTTTCAAGACTATGCTCAATTGGAATGCCCGTAATCTGACTGTCTCTTAGGTGTCCGGTTCGCAATTGATCCAATGCTACGCCCCCGCGACGGGCGAGATCCTCGGACGCGTCAACCCGAGCACGGTAGACGGTATTGATCGCGCGATTGCGAAGGCGAAGGACGCACAGGTCGAATGGGCAAAGACGAGCTTCGCGCAGAGGAGGAAGGTGCTCAAGACCATGCTGAAGTATGTCTATATACAATACACACGCCGAATGAGGGAGTAACAAGGCGCTAGATTTGTGCTGGAGAACCAGGAGGCAATTGCGCGCGTCGCATGTCTGGACTCGGGCAAGACGATGGTCGACGCGAGTCTGGGGGAGATCCTGGTCACAGCCGAGAAGTTGAAGTGGACAATCGATCATGGAGAGGCGTCGTTGAAGCCGGAGAGCAGGGCGACGAACTTTCTCATGATGTATAAGAAGAATGAGGTCATATGGCAGCCGTTGGGAGTTGTTGCTGCGCTTGTGAGCTGGAAGTAAGACAGTCCTTCATTTATCCATGACCTTGAAAATCTACTAACTTCAACGCAGCTATCCTGTGAGCTTTCCCGACCCCTGAAAGCACTCTCTCCCTGACCAGTTCTAGTTTCACAACCTCGTCAACCCGATTATATCCGCCATCTTCGCCGGCAACGCCATCATAGTCAAGGGGTCCGAGGCCACAGCGTGGTCCAGCACCTACTTTGCCTCTATTGTGACATCCGCCCTCAAGGCATGTGGCCACTCCCCCGACATCGTCCAATCTGTCATTTGCTGGCCCAACGTTGCGGACCACCTCACTTCCCACCCCGACATCGCCCACATAACCTTCATCGGCTCCCGCCCAGTAGCCCACCATGTCTGCGCCTCCGCCGCCAAAGCCCTCACACCCGTCTGTGTCGAGCTCGGTGGCAAAGACCCCGCCATCATCCTCGACGATCTCCCCGCAAGTGACTTCAAACGTGTTGCCAGCATCCTCATGCGTGGTACCTTCCAATCTGCTGGCCAAAACTGCATTGGCATTGAGCGCGTGATCGCCCTCCCAACGGTCTACCCAAAACTCATCGCCCACCTCACCCCCCTAATCCGCGCCCTGCGCCCCGGTTCTGTCCTCAACACCGACCCCTCTACCCCTATCGACGTCGGGGCCTGCATATCCCCCGCCAACTTCACACTTCTCGAGGAGCTCATCCAAGATGCCATCTCCCACGGTGCGCGTCTCATCGCCGGCGGAAAACAATTCATACACCCCGAGTACCCTGCCGGTCATTACTTCACGCCCACACTCCTCGTCGACGTAACCCCCACGATGCGCATCGCGCAAACCGAGCTCTTCGCCCCAGTCTTCCTCCTCATGCGCGCAACCGATGTCTCCGACGCCATCGCCATCGCAAACAGCACAACCTACGCACTCGGCGCCTCCGTCTACGGGTCCCACGTCCCCTCCCTCGAGCGTTGCGTGCGCGAAGTCCACGCCGGCATGGTTGCGGTGAACGATTTCGCCGTCACATATATGGTGCAGTTGCCCTTTGGCGGCGTCAAGGGGAGCGGATATGGGCGGTTTGCTGGGAAAGAGGGACTGAGGGGGGTGTGTAATATGAAGGCTGTTACGCGGGATCGGTGGTGGGGGGTTAAAACGTCGATACCTGCGCCGTTGGATTTGCCGCTTAGGGGGGCGGGGGCGGGGGAGAGGGCTGCGGCGATGGCGAGGGGGATTGTTTGGGTGGGGTATGGCGATTTGAGGGGAAAGGTTGGGGGGATTAGGGCGTTGGTTGGGTTGTAAAGGGGAGGGGGGATATGGGAAATGATGAATGGATGGATACGAGTAATGAGGTTGAATTTGTGTATCCAGCGTGTATATGTACACATAATGCATGGTACTTATACCAATACCAAGGGTAGTCAGCTTCAACCGTCAATCTTACCAAGAGCAGCAAACACAAGAGGGAGGTATACATACATGCAGCAAAAGAAACATGAGAAACCAGCTGACAAAATTAGAACCCCCGCTCACACAGTCTCAATATACCTCCGAACTTCCCAATCCGTGACCGCCTCATCCCAAAGCCGAATCTCATGCTGTCTCGTCCCACCATAATGCTCCACAAACTCGTCCCCAAAAACCTCCCTCGCCACACTCTCCTTACTCATGAACCGTTCCGTAGCCTCCTTCAAGCTCTTAGCCAGTCGTACGCCCTTATCTGCCGTCCCGCCTACATCTTCCCCCTTGCCCAGCGGCGGAATGCCGATTTCCATCTTCTTCTCTATGCCGCGCCAGCCAAGGGCTAGGATAGCGGACAAGACGAAGTGCGGATTGGTATCAGCGCCGGGAACGCGGACTTCGAAGCGCGTGGCTTTCGGAGAAGATGTTGGTGGGGAAATGAGCCGGATAGACGCAGCTCTGTGTTCCAAGCCCCAACTGACCGTCACAGGGGCCCAGAAGTTTTCAACAAGGCGCTTGTACGAGTTTACGTTGGGCGCAAGGATGGGCATGATATCGGGGAGGCCGTCGATGAGGCCTGCGAGGAAATGACGCCCGAGATCGGAGAGGTGGCGGATATCTTGCCATTTGTGCTCTGTGTCTTCTTCTTCGCGGTAGAAGAGGTTTTTGCCCTCGGGGGACACGATGGAAACGTGCATGTGGCCACTGTTTCCGGGTAGGCCTTCCCTGGGCTTTGCCATGAAGCACGGCGTTATGCCGAACTTGCTGGCCACGCTCTTGACCGTCAACTTGAACAGTGAGGCTTTGTCTGCCATGGCGGTGATCTCGTCGAATTCTAACGCGGCTTCGAAGACTCCCGGGCCGCTCTCGGTATGCCAGCCTTCGATGCCGCACCGGAACTGCGAGCAGGCGTCGAAGATGCCGTAGAAGTAGTCTTGGTTGTGAACCGGGCGCGTTACGCTGTAGCCGAACATGCCTTCTGTGAGGCTCGGGAGGGAATTGACGGGGTTGTCGCGGAGGAAGGGAGCTGTCGAGGAGGAATTGCGTTCGGGGCCGTCGTGCGATTGCGGTGCGCGGAACTGGTAGAATTCGTACTCCGCTGTGAGGGAAGGGCGCATACGTTAGCTTGTGTGCTTTATCAAGAGTGGCCTGCCCGAATGGCCTGCCCGAATGCTCAGACGAGTGGTATGGAAGATGCTTGGGATGTTGTACCTCCAGCCATAGCGCCATATCCATTCTCCTTCAACTTGTCTACCTGCGCCCGTAGTAGACTCCTTGGACATGCGCTCACGCCCTTCTTCGTGTCTGGATCGAGGAAGCTGACGAGGAAGAATGGGACATTGTTCTCCCACGGTATTCTCCTGAAGCTCTTGAAGTCTGGCACTGCAATCAAATCCCTGTATCCGTTCTCCTTGTTGGAGATGTTGAGTTCGCGGAAGTACGTCTGGTCGTGCATGTCCCAGCCAAAGATAACCGAGCAGAAACCGAAGCCTTCGCGCGCTATACTGAGGAACTTCTTCTTCGCCATGAGTTTCCCGCGGAGAATGCCGTCGACGTCAACGCCAGCCACTTTGACTGCGAGATCATCTTTGAGAAGCTCCGGGAGGGTTTCGAGAGTGACGGTGGAGACGTCGAAGTCAGCATCGAGAGGCGGGGGCGCCATGCTGGAGATATCGAGTGCTAAAGCTGCAGGGGATGATCACAGATGGATGTGACAAGAAAGGAGGTCATACGAAGCTTTTATCAAGCTTCTGCTGGGCCGGTTGTCGTATTGTAGGAGGGCGCCGATAGTCACAATCAGGTTGGCAGGGATGAGCTTGGGCCAATGAGGGGTTGTCCAGGATGACGCTTCGCGTGGGATATGCATCTCGACATCATATCCAGGTTTTGTCGTAACTATGAAGAATATATATATAGCGGCATCGCAAAATCCTGCGCATATTGGAGTATCAGAGAGCCGCTCTCCGAATACTGAAATGGATTTATCTCTCATGGTGCCGGGCCATCTCTCCAGCATCCCGTCGAGGCCTGCCCCTCATCGAAAGCGATTGGTGGGGCTCACTTTCCTCAAGGTTGCACTTCGGCCTTGATATCGAGTCCACCCGCATCTCTTCTCGGCAGCTCAGCAGCCATGGCTGGATTGACGTCAAACCTTCCAGAAGCAACAGCAGACGCCGTGATGCGCCTTGGATATCCACGCCTGCGCCTTGGTCCGCCGTCGATGCGGCTCTTATCCAATGGCAAGCGGCCCGGCCGACCTCGGGAGACTCGGAATGCGCTTGATTCACCATTCCTACCCGCATATCGAGCATCAGGTGGCCGCTCCTTCGACATCTTTATGGTTCTAAACCATCCAGACGCGCCAGAAGAGGCAGGAACAAGCCGACCGATCTAGCCGCCGTAGAAGCGGTTCTTATCTAATGGCAATCAGCTTGGCCGATAATCGGGATGTGCTGTGTCCACCGAGACTACCCGTTCAGTCCGTATCAGGTGGCCTCTCCTTCAACAGCACCACCATTCTTCTGATTCCTAAACGCCATCTTCCCAGCTGCCCCCCCCTCACCGCAAGGTAAGTAAATCATGTGCCTTCCGTGTGACTGCTTCTCGTTTGTTTCCACGATACGATGTGCTTGACATGCCCAGCACAGTAAATATTAGTCATACTTTCGTCCTCCCCCATATACTCGACGCAGACGCTCCAAGTTGATACTGACTTTTCAAAGCTCTCATTTGACTCCCCACCTGTCAAGACCATCTCATTCAACATGTCACAAGGCCGATTGGCAGGCAAGAACTGCATCATCACGGGAGCAGCGGGGTATGCCCTCCCAGCCTTACCAGTCTTTCTGCGATGTGCTCCACTTCACCTTCTGTGTTGAATTTTACGTGTTTTGTCTTTAACCACCTTTCTGCCATGTCAGTTCCTGCAAAAGCTGGAAACTTCCTCCGTCTTTTACGTTTTTATTTTTTCCTCCGAATTTCAATCTTGTCAAGCGTGTTTTATCATCTTCACTATCCACCATATCTTTTGAACCCCAAGATCAAAATTAGGTGTTCCCTACTAACAATGCACAGCGGTATCGGTTTGGAGACCAGTATCCGTTTCGCCCAGGAAGGAGCCAATGTCTTGATGTCTGACATCTCAGGCGTTGCCCTTGACAAGGCGGTGGCCAAGCTCCAGGAAATCGTCCCCAATGCCGGAAGGATCGAAACCAAGATCACAGACGTCTCCAAGGAAGCCGACGTAAAAGCGATGGTCGAGCACGTGGACTCCTGGGGCGGCGTCGACGTCCTTTTCAACAATGCTGGAATTATGCATGGTGATGATGCCGATGCTGTCGAGACCCCAGAGCAGATCTGGGATCTGACACAGGCGATTAATGTGAAGGGAGTATGGTTTGGGAGCAAGCATGCGGTGCTGAGTTTGAGGAAGCATGGAAAGAAGAAGGGTTCGATTATCAACACTGCTAGCGTCGTGGCGCTTGTGGGGAGTGCAACACCGCAACTCGCGTACACGGCGAGCAAAGGCGCTGTTCTGGCCCTTACCAGGGAGCTGGCTATGGTTCATGCGAGGGAGGGCTTCAGGTTCAACGCGCTCTGCCCAGCTCCGTTGAAGTAAGTGCATGTCCCTTATCTTACAGATCACGTGTGTTGAAACGTTCAGCACTCCCCTCCTCCAGGACTGGCTCGGTGACGACCAAGCCAAGCGCCACCGCCGTGAGGTCCATTTCCCTACCGGTCGATTCGGTGAGGCCATTGAGCAGGCTCAGGCGGTTTTGTTTCTTGCCAGCGACGAGAGCAGCTTCGTCAATGGCACTGATTTCGTCGTCGATGGAGGCATGACTCGATGCTACACTACTCCGGATGGACCGCCGACTGACCCTCCAAAGAGTTTGTTGACCAAATGAACCTGAAGGTGTTTGAGTTTGCGTGGAGTCCCTAGGGGAGTAGGGGAGTCTATAAATCTTTTGATAGACATGCTCAAATTGAATTTGGAGTTGATTATTAGTATAATTGACTAAGTCGATTCGCGGTGAGGGCCCAAACATAGGTTTAGAAACCCTTCTTGCATCCCATCCATCCCTCCAACATCCAAGAATTAATCAAGAGAATGATGTGTCACGAGACAACCCGATCACTCATCTCCAAACACGACACAGAACCTGAGGATACGGCCTTCACCCATCCGGTTTCGAGCCACCACAAGTAAAAATAACCCAACCCAACCACAAGTCCCCACCCCCAACTCTCCCACACAAAAGCCCTCATACCTACCGCTCCAAGTCCGCAGCCAAGTCCACAGCCACCTCTCCACAAAATAATCGCGGCACAAACCTTCTCACCTCCCCCATTATTCCCTCGCTAAATAAATGATGTTCACTTGGATTGGATTGGAGTGGATTGGAGTGGATGGTATTGGTGCGCTACACCACCCGCTCGGCACAACGCGCTGCCGAAACACCATCTGAAACGGGACAAGTCGTCACGCACCCGAACATGGCAACCTCAGGTTTCGAGACTGGGAGATCGGGGACGGGAAACGGGTGGAGGCGGTGTTGGGTGACGCGAGAGGGTTTGGGGATGGGCAGGGTAGGGCAAGTATGTGTGTAGTCACAGATCGGGGGATATAAGATGGGGATGTAAGGCATGAAGTTTGCGGCTTGTTTTTGAGGCAGAGACTTTTTTGGAATTTTATCTTGTTTTGTTCGGTTTCTTGAGGGATTCGTTTGTTGAAGGATTTTAATTCTAATTCTGATTTTGCTAGTCGAATAAGGGTTTACAAGAGCTGGCCTATTGTGTCTGTTTATATTTTACTGTCTTGGAATAGCTACGCTTTCACCATGCACTCGATAAATCTTCGATGGCCGGTTCTCGCCACAGCGGTCCTGCAACTCGCAAACGCGGCAGACCCGTCTGATGTCATTCCCCAAGAGTTCCAGGGCGGATTTGCATCGAGCGGCGTCGACTTGCAGGTCTCATTTACAAACGAGGCCGTCAATGGGTTCGACGATGGTACCACATTTGACAAAGATGGTATGTTCCTGCCATCTTATACTCCATAAGGCAGAAATCTAACATAAACGTAGCCGTTGCCGAAGTTCCTACCTTTGCCCTGGGTGACAGCTCCGCGATCAGCTCGACTTCGTTGTACACGGTCGTCATGATCGATACTACCTGCGACCAAGCCCGAACACTACATTTCGCACAGGCAAACTTCAAATACAACTTTGACGTCGTCAACATCGAGAGCGATAGTCCGCAACTTCAGGAGTACAAGGCGCCGGGCTCCTTTGGCGAAGAAGGCGATGAGCGCAAATACTCATTTCTCATGTTCGATAATCCCAATCGTAGACAGATTTCAGAGTTGAAGCTTCCAGGAGAAGGCGAGGCATTCGATGTCGATCAGTTTAGGAGTGATAATGGGTTTGAAGATGCGGTGGCGGGGGTGGGCATGGTGGTTACCTTGGGCGGAACAGCGAATTGCGATGCGGATCCTTCAGATGAGAATGATCGGCCTGAGAGTAGCAGTGCTGCTGAGCCGAAACCATCCAGTAGTGTCACACCGTCTGCGGCGGTATCTTCGAGCGCAGCGGTCAGGACCAGTTCCCCTGTATCGAGGGCTTCGTCTTCGCCTGCGGGAGTTCGTACTACAGAAGCCCAGGAGCCGGAGAGTACGGCAGAGCCATCGGAGACGCCTGGCGAGGAAGACAGTCCATCACCCAGCACCGAGGATTCTAGTAGCGCTACAGATCTGGCGACAGAAGCCTCGAGCGTTTTGCTCGGTCCTGCTTCCACGATCCTCGTGACGACTACCTTGCCGGAGACCACGATTTCGTCGACATCTTCGAGTACAATTGCTCTTCAGACAGACTCAGGTGCCTCGGGGCTGTCTACTGTGATGGCAAGGTGCATGGTGGCTGCGTTCTTGGTCGCATTTGCAGGGCTTTGGGTGTGATAAATGGAGAAGTCAGTGTGTACATACCTCGTAGCCTCGTGGGCGTTTGGGGTGGGAGTTGAAAAGTCTTCACAGCATTCTAGATAGCTGCACAGGATATCGATACGATTCGACATGGCATAATGAGATCAATGGTTTATCTTCAGACGTCGCTTTATGGTGTTGAGCTAACGGTACCGGCTTCTGGTATGTAGCGCGATGTGGGGCGTGGGGACCCAGGGGTGATTGGCTCGGGCCCCACGTGATGAGAGCTTTGCCGTTACCGAAAGACCCTCGGGGACGTGTCCATGGGGTTGTTTAAGTCGTGGGTGCGTTTGGCCGGCGTAACCAGACTGCTCTCCAACTAGATTTTGACTTGGACATCACTCTTGCCCGACTATAGCTGTTGAACCATCTTGTGCGATAGAATACACAGAGAATATGGACGCGATTGGTTCGTACTCCCGCGAATTCCTTCTGCCACAGCGATGTGGCGCAAGCTTCCTCTCTCCACGTCTCCACATTTTTGGAGATGTCGCTGACACCAGCAACAGCGCCTGTAGCAGCTGCAGCAATTGCTGGCACGACAGCTGCCGCTGCATACTTGAATGCAAAATACCACATCTCGAAGGATATCAAGGTCATTAGAGGTCAGAAAGCGACGGAGCGCGAGTTTGCCAGGCAAGGTGAGTTATACAACATCTCTCGGCGCATCCCCCCGCAACTTTTGACCATGTAGCCTTCTTTACTATTTATATACGTCCCGATCGTTGTCCTAACTTTCTGTAACTAGGCGCGAACAACCGCCAAAGTCTCTGGTACTGGTTCGAACGACAGGTCCATCGACTCCCCGAAGCCGAGGAGGCTATCTGGTCGCGAGCAGGATGCTACACATGGGCCGAGACATATGCCAACGCGTGTCGGTACGGGCAATTCTTTCTTGACAATGGAGTCAAGCCAGGACAATTGGTGGCCTTTAGCTTGACCAATCAGCCTGAGTTCATATTCGCGCACCTGGGATCATGGGCGATTGGGACCGCACCGGCGATGATAAACCACCATCTGACGGGCGATGCTTTGGTCCACTGTCTGAAGGTCAGCGAGGCAAAGTTCCTCCTCGTGGATGAAGATGAGCATATCGCTGCCAGGGTGGAGGAGGTCCGCGGCCGACTTGAGGGAGAGCTTGGGATGACGATTCGAATATTGACAAAGGCCTTGAAGGGCGAGATTTGTCGGATGGAGCCTAGGCGGCCGGAAGATGAGCTTCGAAAAGATGCCAAGGGAAAATTCCCCATCTTTCTGTTCTATACAAGGTCAGTTCACGCTTTCTGGCTACGGGCTACTGGCTAACGAGACATAGCGGCACTACCGGTCATCCCAAGGCTTGTCCATTCGAGACCCAGAGAGCGGGCAATTTGGTCGGACGGAATACAGGTCTTGGTCTCAAGCCAGGACCTGACGGCGACCGCTTCTACGTATGCATGCCGCTATACCATGGCACGGGCTTCACGACCGCAGTGGCATGCATGGCCTCAGGCGTGACTCTGTGTATCGGCAAGAAGTTCTCAACCTCTCGGTTCTGGGGTGACATCCGGGATTCAAGATCCACAGCATTTGTCTACGTTGGAGAAACGGCAAGGTACCTGCTGGCGAATCCCCCCAACCCACAAGACAAAAAGCACAACGTCAAGGTCATGTTTGGGAACGGCATGCGTCCCGACGTGTGGCATCGCTTCGTTGATCGCTTCGCTATCGACACCGTATCCGAGTTCTTCAACAGCACCGAAGGGGTTTTCTTCTTGACCAACACTTGTCGTGGTCCCTTCACTGCCACCGCAGTCGGTCATCAAGGTCTCCTTCAGCGCAGAGCCTTCTACGACATCTATGTGCCTGTAGAGATAGACCACGAAACCAATGAAATCTACCGCGATCCCAAGACTGGCTTCGCCAAACGAAAACCGTACGAGGAGGGAGGCGAGATCATCGTCAAACTGCCCAGCGAAGAAGCCTTTGTCGGCTACTACAACAACCCAGAAGCCACCAAGAAGAAATTCGAGCGCAACGTATTCCGACAAGGCGATCTATTTTACCGCACCGGCGACGCTCTGAGACGCGATGCGGATGGCCGATGGTTCTTCCTCGATAGGCTGGGTGACACGTTCCGCTGGAAATCCGAGAACGTGAGCACAGCAGAAGTCAGCGAGGTCATTGGCCATTTCCCCGGCATCATTGAAGCAAATGTATATGGCGTGGAGGTCCCTGGCCATGACGGACGCGCGGGATGTGCAGCCATCACCATCGATCCCGCGCACTTTCGGACATTCAACTTCAACGCTCTACTAGCACATGCTCGAGAGAAACTTCCAAAATACGCAGTCCCTGTATTCATAAGAGTTCTGCCTGAAATTACGACAATGCATAATAACAAGCAGAACAAAGTGCCGTTGAGGAACGATGGTGTCGATCTGAGGAAGATGCGGGAGAGGGCGGAAGCAGAGGCGTTGGCCAAGGGGTTAACGAAAGACGAGGTCAAGTACGATATGATGTATTGGTGTCCTTTCGCGCTGAGCCATGTCAAGGAGACAGGACTGGAGGATGAGCAGGGCTTCGTGGAGTATACGATGGAGGATTGGGATGGCCTGAAGTTTGATTCGGGGTCCAAGATATGATATGTTGAACTACGGATGCTGAGTGTTAGGGAGGATAGATCAGTGTGAACTCGAACCGACGTAGACCCAAACGGCTCACAGAGCACACACTTTCTGTTGGGTTGTCCTTCAAAGGTTTACCAATGAGTACCTACCTAGGTAGATAGTGCCGAGCGAGGGGGGAAGAGCATGTTATATGTAATCACAACCTACACCTTTCCACTAAACAACCCCAGGTAATTGCCTGCACTTAAAACACCATCCCCCTAGCATCTCGAGATCCGTCCCCAGATTTTTCTTCAATCATCCATGCATAAGATAGAGGCTTTCCTGGTCCGTTTTCGGACATCAACTCGGATATCTCGTCTCCCTAGGCCAACCCCTCGGTTAAAATCAATGTTTAACATGAAGAAGTACCGCCCATCAGCCAGCTTAATTGCAAGAATCTGCTTCTGGAAATTCTGTTGTGCTTTTCTTTTAGCATTGTGGAGGGCGGAGAGGGCGGTGGTGATTGGCTGGGAGGGTCTGGAGGAGAGGGAAAGGTGGGAATGAGGGAGCAAAGGAAATGGTTGAAGGGGGGGAGGGGGGGGGGGGGGGGCGAGGGGGGGGGGGGGGGGGGGGGGGAGGGGGGGGGGGGGGGGGGGGGGGGGGGGGGGGGGGGGGGGGGGGGGGGGGGGGTCAAAGAGATGGGGAGGCGAGGAATCGGTAAGTATATCTCCCATTTGGTATGAGCTTCATATCATCAGTGGCGGGTGTATACAATTGAACGATAAGGATGCACACTATACAGCATTTGTAGACGCAGCTTGGACTTGGATTTCTTCTTCATAGGTTGTTCATCTTTCTTGGGTTTCTGTTGGCAGTGGCACTGACACACAAGGTATGATTCTACGTGCTATGGGTTGTAATTGTGACTGACGTTTGCGGTAGTAGAGACGCTCCGGAAATGGGGATGGAGAATTGGACTAACAAGGTTTACGAGAAAGGTAGACTCTGCGATAAAGTGAAACGTGCCCAGATGTCAGACCTCAGTCGTCAGTCAATCTATCCAACAGACTAAGAGAGAGATAGATCAGCATCACAAAAATGAATACAACCAACCACAACACAAAACCCAACCAGACCAGCGCAGTTCCGACAGTTCCGACGCTCGCCTTGACAACAAGCCCTGTCGTCATCTCAAGAACCGTGGACGCCGCCGCTGCTGACGTATGTTGCCATAGGGCAGATGTAAATGCGAAAAGTGTAGCAAGTCCAGAGGAAGCAGAGCATAACTTCAAAATTCTCCGGTTTGGGAACGACATCACTCCCAGGTCAGAGCCGGTTTCGAAATCTCTTCCTTCTTCCCAACTTGGAAAGAAGCAGAAGAGAACGAGTACCACTATCGCCAAACCCGTGCTACCTAGCCTACAGGTATCATCAGTCACCAATGCGAGGGGTGGTTTCAGCGACTTAAACTTACAGAAGGCCAGGGAAAAACACATCGTCTTTCAGCTTGTTCGCCGTCAGTGTAATCCCCAGTGGGTCTTCGAATCTTCGTATGGCAGTCAGTTCAGCCGCGTTTCCTCGGCATACCCAGCTATCTCGATCATCCTTTGCACAAATGCCAAAATAACCGAGTCGCACAGTTAAGTGCGTACTTCTGACTGCTTCGAATGCAGAGACGGTGATGTTTCCCCAAAACCCAGGCGTTGTATTTGGAGGCTCCTCTGAATTGAGATAGGACAACTTGAGAAGATAGACACGAGGACCGATGTGTGAAGATCCGCATCCCGCAACAAGGATAGCAGAGACGGTTGCTGCGCAAACAACAATCATCATAATTACATGATGAAAACCAACCCACTCTCGTAGGCCTAGTAAATGTTAACTATTGCTGAGTAGATATCGAGAAGATGGGGAATTACGTTTGAGATAGGTGGTGAAATTCAACCTTGATCTTCGCGCGGGGTTGTCGGAGGCTGGTGGTGCAGAGACTGAACGGATGGATTTGGACCTAGCCATTCTGATATTCTTGAGCTATCGCCTGCTCCGATGACTTGGGAGTTGAAAATGCCGACACTAGCTCTCCACACGATTGTCTTGAAGGACACGAACAGGCTGTGGTGTTGAAGCCAGCCGCGTCCCCAGGCTGCGGTCTGAATGAGGGTGACGCGAGTAAGAGGTTTAATTGGTGAGAAGAGTAACCCCCCCATGCGCCAATCAATAGATATGCGGGCGCCTCTTTCTCAAAATGGTGTGACACGAAGGCCGAAAACCTCGAGTTCGCATCGTTAACATAACTTTTACATCTCTAACACCCTTCGATAGAGGTAACCGGCGATGATGAATACTTCCAATTATGTGCCACACGAGCCTCAAAGGACGGATGCACCGTCGATTACTGGCCTCCAGAGCCATGAACTGAGTAGTTCGTCTCGAGATAAAACCGGAGCCTCGTTGGAAGATCTCCTTCAAGAGGATGATGCCATTCGCCTACGTCCAAGACTTTCAAAGGAGTTTGGTAATGCCGATAGTACCACTATCCCATTACCTGAGTCTCGAAGCTCAAGCTCCTCAAGCATTTCAGCACGAAAGGCGATGGGAGACTCATTCCCAATCCAGTCTCGCCCTAGAACACGCGCTGAGTCAATCCCGGCTTTACCAACACCACGACGAAGTGTGACCATTCAAGATTCAAAGGGTGGTGAAGATACCGAAAATGAGATGCACGAACAGCCGCCGCGTCGAAAGTTCGCCTCCGTTCAAGAGTATGACCAACTGGAATCAAATCCGTTGTGGTACGAAGGTCAGAATTTCTCTCACAGATACGGCTCTTCTGCTCGCCACGATCCATTGCTACGCCCTCCTTTACGCTCCAGTACACTCCCCGTGGAACTTCCGTCATACCAGTCTCAATCATCCCGTAGGTATGGTCGAAACAGTCCACCTCTGCCATCGTCGCCCGGGTCTAGAGATTTAGACCCTCACTCTCATGCCACCAGGATACCCCTGAGAATCGACAACACACTTCCCTCTTCTAGATCAACCAACGAGGAAGGATCCCTGACGAGACCAGCTTTCGATGTCCAAAACAAGACACGGAATGGCAGAAAGGTCACTACGATCCTACGTCCACCAACACCGCCACTACTACCTCCACTGAGGCCGCCTGTTCCGTCCTCTTCATTTCTTCAACCGCCACATCCACTGAATCTATCTTCAGCTTCTGTGCTGGATACCTACAACCATAAAGACCAACCACATACCATGCCCCATTCATCCAAGCCGTGTCAAGCTTCGTCCCCGCCTCCGCTGCCTCCACCAGATGGGTCTCCCTCACCTCCATTGATTCCACCATCTACATCTCCATGTGCTTCATCTTCAGATCATGCCGATAGGCTCGTCGGCGTCGATGGCCCAAAAAACGAATTCTTCAGAGAATATGAACAGCTGGTGCGGCAATTGATGACACACATGCCTCATCTCCTTAATGTTGGTGCGGAACATGGCTATCGAGAATATTCAGCCGGAGAGATATTCCCCTTTGACCTTTTACAAACTGGTGGTCTCCCTAAACGCTTAGACCATATCAGATTTCAAAAGGAGAAAAAGGATTCGAAAACGTTGGCACGACAAGTAAGAAAGCTAAAACTCGATCGCGTTTCTAACGTTCGTTCTCGCTATATCTTGGTGGAAGATCTCTCTCCACGGGCAATTGCCTATCTCGGGTCCGCGTTCTGGCTCAATCCGGAATTCTTTGAAGAGCACCTCAATCGCAGTGGTTATAGGGATGATTCATACAGCGATCCGAGTCCGCGCACATGGAATACGAACGCTACTCCAAAAGACTACATCTCTGTGCGATGGTGGCGACCAGTGCATAGATTCCGTATGAAGCCAATGGATGGTCTTGAGCGTCAGGCTCTCCTGCGAAATGAACTCTGGTGGGACACCGAATTGCCGCGGAAAATTAAGGGGAAGGCCGTACGTCGTACGACAAATATATTCCGTAACGAGTGGCCAATAGTGTCAGACCCTAAGCAGTCATTGCTAGAGGATGTTGAAGGCACATTTCCAAGTGCTTGGGAGGAGCGCTTGACGATCCAGGTCTCAAACCCTCCAAATAAACCCCCTGTCTTCATTGTCCTGCTAGATCCATTGCCGAAACTGAGCTTTGAAACCCAATACTTTCCAACGACATCAGGCAAGGTCGACAAACAAGTCCAGATTCCCTTCACGCAAGCCTACAGCAGAGCTCCTATGGGACCCAGACTTGGATTGATAGATGTTTTCAACGGAAGCCGGCTGGACGATAAAGCAATTGAAATTCTGGGCTCGAATCTTACCAGTACCAATTGCACACGAGAGGACCTCACCTCTTGGCTCACAAGCATCAACGACACGACTGGTCATACGGATATGGATATGATCACCGGTCTGCTCTGGATTATCCATCGCGACGTCATCGGCTTCTTGCACTTCGTCAGTACTGCTCTGGAAGAAATAGGTCTTGGCTCAACAGATGACTATCTCATACAAAAGCGCCTAGCGCATTGGCGTAACCTCATCACGCGGTTCCAAACCGAGCTTCCATCCATCCGTGATGATATCAAGCAATTTTTCGAGTTCTTACAACTGCATCAGTCTCTTGATACTGCCAGAGGTTTCATCCAACATACTCTGAACCTCATCGACGACATGATTGAGCAAAATGAGAAATCATATTCCGCATTACGTCAAGATATGGCGCTTCTAGAAAGCCAAAGAGCTATTGATCAAGCTGAGAGTGTAGGAAAGTTGACCGAGCTAGGCTTCATTTTATACCAATAGCATGTATAGCTTCCCTGTTCAGCATGCAGGTAAAACCTCTGGCAGAACCCGTACCCCTATATACCTTCTTCATCGCTGCGATACTAGTAACTGGAATCGTCTATGGAATCCGCCTTACTATTCGAAGCAATGCCTTAATGGAGTACCGTCGCGAACAATTTCGCAAAATCCGACTTCACGCGAAACTACCACCGGGCACTCCTATTCCAACCCACATTTTCTTCGTGTATATGTTCCGCAACTACAGCCTGTATGTATCGCTTTCTTTCATGGTTCACCCCACGCGGCATTGATCTCCTGATGTGAAGTGAATGACTGCGTTGGCTCCCGTATGCTAACATTGTCCTTCTAGTCAGGCAATTAGGAAACAATTTACTCTTGCCCTTATCGCAGTTTTGGCCACAAGTGCCGTCGCATTACCCATTGCCTTCCTCTGGGTGCACAATGCCGGCATGGATGTCGGATATAAGGGCATGATGACTTTTGTTCTTGTTCTCTTTGACGCAGCGGTCATGTTGCCATTCATCAAAACACCCATTCCCAGACGGCTTCTTGCGATATTCAAACCTGTCAAAAAACCTGTGAAGGCCGACCCAACGGACCGTATCCCTATTCGTAACCTGCGGAACCCGGATGGCCCCGCCGAGAATTCTACGCGTTCGTCGGTACCGTCCTCGGGTGTGATGAAGAAGTCAATGTGGCGCACGCTGTTAGCCGGTGCTGTTGGTTTGTTTTCACCCAAACGTCAGAAGAAGATGGTTGATACTGAGTCTGGTGTTGCGGTTGCCAATAGCCCGTCTGATCGTCCGATGCAAGTGGCTAGACCTTCCGCCGATAGGCCTCAGGAGGAATCCGGATCGGAAGACTTGGAGCTATCGAGCGAAAGTGGCAGCGAAGATTATGTAAGGGGGAGAAAAGAATATAAGAGAGGGAGGAAGGGAGAAAGACCACGAGTTGGAACAGAAAATGGAAGAGCGTCGAATGAGGGGAGCGGAGCCCAAAAGGGAAAGAGAAGGGCAGAAGTCGTCTGGGTCTGAAATAAAAGAGCGACTCTCTCCTTCTGGGTCAGTGGAGGTGCTGCACCGACGTCGTTAGAGTAGTTCTACATCTTTGTCACACCACTACTACAAGCACGGGATGTATAGGAAGGAAGGGGCGCGCGCCAAATTTAGAGAGCTCCAATGAGATAAAAGCCCAGAGTAAAGCATGAAGAGAAATAGACAGGTGATTCTCGTCAACCCAAACCCGGTGTGGTAACGTTGGAGGAGGATACACCTCTGTCATTTGATAACATCATCGCGTTGGCCGATGAGGACACGCCTACATCGAGCTGACATCATGGTCGCCCTCCGCTCGATGATAAATGTTCTTTGCAAGATACGAAGTTTTCAATCGAAGAAACATCACCGGCATCCGTCCACATGGATACGTCCACTGTATCTGATCATGAAGAACTAGGACCAGACGTTTTCGAGGGCAACACTGTTGAAGAGGGCAAACAAGTTCACTCCAAGGGGACTGGGATTGGGTGAACACGGTGCAGGTAATGGACATAAGACATTCTACAGAGCGAGGAGGAAGCTGAGGGGCATTTGAAAATAAGGAATAGAAAGTAGGCTAAGGTGAAGAGAGTGATTCTGTAGATATTGCGTGGCTAGAGCCAACTAATGCAGACGCTGAAGACGATTGGGGAACATTTGCACCGAAGAAAAGGAACAGTCAAGACAACATGAATTTTATGACTAGATGTAGCACTGTAGAAAGCAGACATGATTCAAACACTCCCTAGCTACCAATACAACTATGCATGTATATCCAACAGCCCCAAATTCACCTCAATACACATGCCTGTGATGTCCCGGGCTGCGCATTCGTCATCACGCCATCCCCACCGCAGATCCTCGCACCTTCTCCCCACACCATGACCCTCACCTACGTCACTGATCACGCCTAACCCCGAGCCGCATCAGCCCATAGGACCGATATAAGCATGACCCCCTCCACCCCCTCCCTCATCGACCTCATCGACGACTACTACCACACCAAACCGAATTTCACACAGCACATCAAGGACGCACACACTACAAACAGGACAAACGTTACACCCACTAGCTCTACACCACAGCCGCAAGCCAAGGCAACAACAGAAGAAACCACAGCCAAGGACTTGGAGGAATCACTCAAAGGCATCAACCTCTCTGATTCCCTGAAGCAGAAACAAGTAAGCGACTTCTGGCTCGGCGGATCTGTGCAGGACAAATTCGTACCGCAAAAACAACATCCGCTTTCGGCGATTTTCAGCATGCCGGTGCTTCCTACTGAGGAGAAGAATAATACTGGCGGAGGTATGTACTGTTCCTGCCCTAGGGTTTATATTTGGATTCTCTGCGTCCATGGATATGGGTTTACTCATTCATGCTTACATATATACTTACTATTTACTTAGCTAAAGATGCTGCTGCTTCCGCCCTCGACTCTATCAACACACAAGCCCATAAGGCTAATCCTGTAAGCTCCTACTTCTTATCGCAAGTCATGCATAGGGTCTTGCTAATACATGGCTAGGGTCCCGTGATTGCGCAGGATATTGGGAAGCCAGAGAGCAAAGAAGAGTTGAAGAAGAGGAAGGAGGAGTTGAATAAGGATTAAGTGGCGCTCGCGCCTGAACTATGGTGTGTTGAGGAGGGTGGAGGCAGTTGGTGGTGAGGCAGAAACCGGTCAGAGAGATATCCATGGGAACGTGTAAATTTCATAGTAGGAGGGTAGCATTCCGCGATGTCAAATGAAGTTCTCAAGGCGTATTTCCTTTCAAGGACGATATGCCTGCCACAAAGAAATTTTACACGATTTTAATTCGTACTACTGAAGCCAAGAGTGAGTGATTGAGTCAATCCTCTGTATCCATGATACATGTACGATATGCCGATATTTATTACTGTCTCTCGTTTCCCCTACAGCTTAAACACCGAGAACCTAGTATATCATTCAGTCCCTGTATGTTACCCTTGTACAACTCAACTGTATCTTGTCTGAGCTTACACCTACACCACGAGCAAGGTAAAACTTACATATGCTCATGGAAAAAGTCAACGACCGTCTTATACCCACGCTCATACTCAGACTTGACCTTGGCATCCTCGAGATCGGCACTACATCCCATTAGTAACCGTTCCAATCCCAGGAATTTGCCGAAGAAAGGGTTTCGTACCGAGCAGCCATCCACCCGTGAAGCTGATCCGGGAACCACTCCACAAGATGCGGGACCTTGAGACCCTTCTCCCACTTCTCAACATCGTCTTTGGACTCGTCTTGGCTAGGAAGCATAGCGTATGGAATCGTGATGCCAGGCGCGTCGTCGGCGGCGACCATGGCGGGATGACAGACGGCAGCAACTTTGAACGGCGTGCCCTCCATAGAGGAGAGATTGACAATCTGTGCACCCTATTAGTACTCCGTCCGATCCCATCAGCCCTCCCCCATCCCATGATAAACATACCTTCCCACCCCAACAATACCCCACAGCCGCCCACTTCTCAATGCCCCTCTCCTTACTCAACTCCGCCACAATACTCTTCACCCTTGGCAGCGTCTTCGGCGGGCCAGCCTTTTCCTGGAAGAACTTGCCCAGCTTCTGCTTATGCTCGTCCGTCTGCGGCGGATACCACGAGATGTCTGCGGGCTCGCCCTCGAAGAAATCGGGCATGAAGACCTGGTACGGGTGTTCCGAGTCGGAGTAGGCGAGGATATCGGCGCCTTGGAGTGTCTGCGAGAAGAAGCCGAAGATGTCGTAGACGACTAGGATGGCTTGTTTGGCCGTCGAGGGACCGGTGGCGTCTGAGGGGGTTAGGATGAGGGTGGAGAAGGAGTTGGAAGGGGCCGTACAGGTCTTTAGGCCATCGACGGTGATGTAGTCGCCCTTGGGGGTATAGCCTTTGCTCACAACCGCGGGGGTGTTGCAACCTTGTTCTTCATCAGCATCTTCGTCCCCCCGCTCTCTTCCTACCCAACCCAGCCCCACTTACAGGCCTTGGACTGCGTAGACTCAGTAGACATGATCGCAATCTTACTAATCCCAATCCTATGCGCAATTGGTGCAGTTCTGGCGACGGGTGTTCCAAGTATCGAGAGGATGGGCGTTGGTGTTGAGGATCGGACGACGCTGTACAACGGGCGCATTATATCTCCCACCTGCACGCACGTATCGTATCTCCCGCCAATGGCCCGGATATACAGTCGCCCCACCAGGCCGGCCAAGAACTCAGGGCCCGGACAAGTACCTCTGTATTCCAATTTGTGCTCCGTGTCGTCCTAGACGCCTTCACTCCTCGCTCCTCCCGCCGGCAAGTGGGGTAAATCTGCGTGATGTCATTGGGCGGGGTACAACGTTTCCGACTGCTAGCGACGTTTCCGACTGCCGATGTTCATGTACCTAGGTATATTTTTTATGATCACATAATAAGGGATTCTGCTGTGTCAGCGGGAAGGCTTCACGAAATTCACAATTTACTTGTTCAAAGTTCTGCGCTCTGCGCAACTATTGGAGCTCTGGCCGTCCACAACGATCACCCTCGGTAAGAATACGAGAAATGCGGACAAGCCACTGAATCCAGAGGGTATGTTTTAGCTCTCAAGGCATGTATTGCGAGGTGTGTATGAACACGAATAGTGATCAAGAGGTTTCTATATGCAGTTGTGGCGTGAGTATCTGGCTCTCATGCTCAGCAAACGCCCGGAGGAATGCCAGATGCAACAAGTCCGTAGCAATGCATGGTCTATGAAACAAAATCTATGCATCTAGGTTGAGGTTCTCGAGCAGTCGGTCGATTTTGCTGAGTAGAATCTGATAATTGATAGCGTCCTGAGCGAACTCGTCTCCCGCGATTTCTCCATCAAGGGTTCGGATAGCGCCAGCCGCCATTTGCGCCTCGATGTCTGGCACATAGGCTTCCTTCTGGTCCGCCGGAACATGCTCAGTATTGATATCAAGACCCTGCAGAGCGTTTTCAAGGGAGGCGTTGGTTGCAGATTCCATCATCTCATCCAAGCCGCTATCCTCGAACCGTAGCCTGAATCTTTCACTGAGATAGTATCGAATATCGTCAACCAATTCCACAGTATCCGTTTCTTGTCGAGCTTGGACGCGTCGTGCTGATTCTTGTACTAGCTCCATGAACTCTGGCTCGTCTATGAAGCGTTCGAGCCTGTAGGCGATAAATCGGGCCGCAAACTCTTCAAGACGCTGGGTTCTTGTATCCCACCCAGCGCGAATGACTTCGTATATATCTACAACCTCTTCCGCGTCTGTTGTCCCACGGGAGTTTTCTGAGTCGACCGTTGATGAAGCTCCGTTTCCAAGGGTCGATATAATGACGGCGGCGCGATGTTTGAGCTTTTCAATAAAGAGCTGATCCGCCGCGAATAGCACATCGATCGCAATATCCAGTCCAAAATCTGCACGCTCGGTATATAAGAATGTCAGAATCGTTTCCAAAACTTGGGGCGAGCAATCCAGCGACACGATTTGCAGATGTGGCGTATCCTGTGCCTCGCGGAAAGAGGAACTGAACATGGTCAGGAAGTACTCGGATCGGAGGAGCATAGCGCGATGCACCGGGTACAGTGTCGACTTGCGATTGGATCGCTGTCGCGATGGTGAACGTGCTCGTGTTGGGCCGACTGGAATCCCATTGAGCGGCCCTGGGGCTACTCTTATAGCCGATGCAGAAGGTGATGATGATTCGGACGGTCCAGGCGAATTACTCGTTTGATCTGTATCATACGGATCTTCTTCTTCATCGGCCCGCAGGAGGATATCCGCGAATATCGAGTTCTCGCGATCCCATTGAACATTGTCGACTTTGTCTGTATCAACGACCATTTTATGCTTCGACACATTCTCCTTAAACCACATCTGGAGCTGGTCTCTTCCTCGGTCCAGCTCTTCCGTGCGCTTCTGGCGTAATGCACGTCGGTCTGATAATTCTGTTATGCTCTCAAACAGGCGCTCTATCTCCAGTTGGCGACTGACTTTGTCTATGCCATTTATCACAGTCAACTCTGACTCATCATCCAGACCAAAGGTCGCAGTCCGTAATGATACCTCTTGAAAATACAAGTATTGCAAAGCTACGCCCAGTGACTCAGAAGGGATGGAGTGCGGTAGTTTCCATGTCGTCGTCGCTGGAGCTGCGGCGAGCTTTTTCGCAAAGTATGGTGACCTGGCAGCCAATATGAACTTGTGAAGTTCGAAGGTTTGATCATACGCCACTAGACTGATATCGCTCGTTCGCGGGGTTTCCCGGGCGAGGAGGGATGTGATATGCGCAGCAAGTGGTTGCAGAGGGTTGGTCGATTTTGCATAGTCATAGGAAAGTAGTAGATTCCGTATCCGGTCGTTCAGTGCGTTGTACAGGCAACGCTCGCCTTGGAAGGTGTCTCGCTCGCAAAGAGCACCATTTTCAAGAAGAAATTGAATGACTTCGTAGTGTCCACATAAACTAGCCTTGAAATACACTCGTTACTATGACGAACCGAGCATGGAATGGTAAGCTCGGGGCCGCAGAAGGAGACCAAATGGATGCTCACCAGAATCAGAGGTGTGTAGTCAAACTTGTCGCGTGCATTGATGTTCACGCCGGCCGAAACCATCTCTTGACAGACTTTCAAGTCGCCCCTGCGGCATGCCTGGCAGAATATTTGAAAGTTCTCGGTGACGTCGAGAGGGTTGTCTTCTTTCAATTTCCCAGAGGATACAGCCAGGCTTTCCTTCGCCAGCGCCGCCTCAATTTGATGCTTCTTTAATACCTCCATATCCACTAATATCACAAGGGTCGCGAAAATGAGAGTGAGGGAGAGAAAAAAGGCTGGGGTTGACTAAGTGATGCAGCGGCGGACGTCGGCGATAAGACTATCACGTGCAGATAACGCCGAGCAGCGGCGCGGGCGTTGGTTGCTGAGACGACAACCAATCCTTGGGTCCAAGCGTAAACACGCAAATAACCCCAAGGCTGCATGGGCCGCCTTCACCAACCTCGACACCACTAACATCGCAGCATAACAGCTTCAGCACAATTCTACTTTCGTTGCATGATATAATACCGCAGACATGCCTGAGGACGAGAAATACGACGTCCTGGAGAAAATCGGTGTGCAAATCCATCCGTCGCTTTGCGATATAGACGATGGAATGCTAATATACGAACAGGACATGGCTCGTTTGGCATCATTCGCAAGGTGAAGCGCAAGTCGGATGGCTACGTAAGAGAGCGCGCGCTCCACTGTTTGCTCTTTCGCTGATCACTGTCCAGATTCTCTGCCGGAAAGAGATCAGCTACTCCAAGATGTCGGCGAAGGAGCGAGAGCAACTGCAGGCCGAGCTCTCCATCCTCAAGGAGCTGCATCACCCTAATATTGTCGCATACTTCGAGCGCGACCATATTAAGCAGTCGCAGGACCTGCATCTGTACATGGAGTACTGCGGTAATGGTGACCTCGGCCGTGTGATCCGAGACTTGAAGAACAAGAACCAATTGGCCGAGGAAGAATTCATATGGAGCATCTTCTCCCAGATTGTGAGCGCGCTGTACCGCTGCCACTATGGCGAGGACCCGCCGGCGGCAGGCCAGAATGTGCTGGGGCTCGGTGCGCATGCGAAACCTGGGAATGGGAAGGGCAAGCCGATGATCCTGCATCGCGACCTGAAACCCGAGAACAGTGAGCTGCCATCTGCCCACCACTTTGGATGCATCTAACAAAACAATACAGTCTTCCTCGGTAACGACAACTCTGTCAAGCTCGGCGACTTTGGTCTATCAAAAATTCTCCAGTCCCACGACTTCGCCTCCACCTACGTTGGCACCCCCTTCTACATGTCGCCCGAGATATGCAAGGCCGAGCAATATACCCTCCATTCGGATATATGGGCGTTGGGTTGCATCATGTACGAGATGTGCGCGAGGGCGCCGCCGTTCAACGCAAAAACCCACTTCGAGCTCATCCAGAAGATCAAGCTGGGCCGATATACACCCATTCCCGCATGCTACTCTGCAGAGTTGGGCAAAGTCATTGCAAGCTGTCTCCAGACAAATCCCAATACCCGCCCCGATACCGCGCAACTGCTGAATCTTCCCGTGGTCAAGTTGATGCGCAAGGAGCAAGAGGTCGTCCGCATGGCCCACGAACTTAAGGAGGAAAAGCTCAAGGCCGCACTCAAGATGAAGGAGGCCGAGAACATGATTATCCGTTCACAGCAGGAGATGACAGTCATGCGCAAAGAACTTGACAGCAGCTTGCGCCGCGAGTGGGAGGTCAAAGCGCGATTGGCGATTGACGAACAAGTCAGTGCCCAGATGAAGACACAGATGGCAGCTCTCCAAGCTCAGTTTGAAGATGAGGTCCAGAGGCGAGTGAAGAAGATTTTGGATAAGCATCCCAGGATAAGCACTTCACCAAGGCTCGCGCCTCGATCGAACACTCCCACCATGCCCGCCGAGCTTTTCCCCAATGTTGAACCTGCCATCAAAAACGGTTCAACAAGCACGCTTGGAACGGCCTCCGACTTCCTCAGCGGAACCGATATCTCCTCTATATCCCTTGACGATGCTGCCAAAGAGCTACCTAAGCCAGCCAAGCGTTCACAACGAGCTCCCCTCTCCCGCGCCCGTACTATGTTCACTGGTCATGTCGCAGCACTACCTCCCCCATCTCCAATGGACGTTCAAATGGTCGACCCATCACCAGCTCCAGCCGCCGCCATTGCTAGCCTTTCACTCTCTCCTCGCCGCGGCGCTCAACGTTCCAATTTATTCACGGCGAAGGCTCGAAAGTCCTCTCGGGACGTTTCACCACCACCATCTCCCACAGATGAGGAGTGGAACGGCGACTTTGATGATGACGAAGACACGCATATCCTCCCCTCCCCTACTCGCGCCCGTAGTTCCTCAGGTGGCAAACCAAACAACGAAGACCCCTTCAAAGTCTTCGCATCCGCTCAGCGCCCATTACTGAAGGCCCAGCGCCTCGGAAGCACACCCTCCCTCGCACCAACAACAACAAAACCCCGTCCCCAATCTGCAGTCCCCATCGTCGCAACATCTCCATCACGTCCAAAATCGAAACTCGAATCCTTTTCTCCCACCCGCAAAACCGTGCCCACCAAGCCCGCGGCAGGATCCGGACTCGTCTCCAAAAAGGGTAACGAGCAGATGCGTATGATGGCTATGCGCAACAACGGCCTTCAGGGTCGCACGCTCGTTGAGCTACAGCAAGCACGTGGTATCCCCACCCAAGCTATGAGCGAAGACGAGGGCGTGAACAAGAAGCTAGGAGCGGGTATTAAGGCGGGAGGTTTCCGGAGTCCGGTGAAAGCTCGCAGTGCTAATGGCCTCGTGGGTGGAGCTGCAATTTGGGATCCAGAGGTCGAGGAAATGCCAAGTCCGTTTTTGAAGAGGGGGACGAGGATGATCAAGTAAGAGATGGGTGGTATTTCTGAGATATGATACGACTATATGACAATTGGGCTTGAGAGTGGAGGGGATGGGGATATTAGGGTCTGAGGAGAAACGAGTTGGCATAAGATGAGATGATGCTTGGATTCATGCATCAACGTGTGGGCTGGCGCTGGTGGTGTTGACACGACTGGAAGCTGTTTGGAAAGCATCGCCTCTTGATCTTGATCTTGATCTTGATCTTGCGGTACGAGCGTTCTGGGCCTTGTTACCCTCGAGACATTTCCTGTCTCGTCCTGTCCATTGATCTCTTCCCTTTGTATCCCTCCGTTTTCTCGAAACACTTCTCATATTCTTCATCTAAGCCTCTATACTGGACGGCGGCATTTTCATGCATTTTTGGCGAAGACTTGTTTCAAAATGGGCTATGGCGTTTGGAATCAGGGTTTTTTTTTGCTGGGGAGTTGGATGGAGAGAGGGAGGGAGGGAGGGGGGTTGAGTGAAGCGCGTGTATTCTAGGCATATTGATGATGTGGTACATGTTATTGCGATTCTTTTGATTTGATTTGCGTGCCTGATGCACGTTCTTCTATTCTTCCATTCTCGTATGTCTTTACTGGAAGTCATTTTCAATGTATTGTATGTACACACCACACACAGAACATCTTTGCTACCAACCGTACCCGAGAAGATACCATATACAGTGCTTCCTTTGCCCTATACACCATCTGCATCTGTAAGCTTGGTGGTGGTGCAGGTTGAGGTTGAAGGAATTGGTCTATTGTTGCTCTGATCGATCGAGCTTGAGATACTGATATAGGCTAAGTACACGTGATGCCAAGATATATGCCAAGGCTCATATCCAGCTTACACACCCCCTTCAGATTTAAACTTGTTTGAAGCTGATAACTCAGCTAGTTCATCTATATAAGGTTTTAATGGATATAAGTAATAATATTAATAATATTAGCCTTAATAAAACTCTCTAAAACCTAGCTTTGCTAGTAAAATAAGAGAAAGAGTATCTAATATATATAGGAAATATAGGAAATATCTTTCTTATCTTAATAGGGTT